>CM032464.1:21384754-21419333 GCA_019059595.1 Marasmia exigua | reverse complement strand
GGCTGTAATGTACTGTGTTTCTATGGCCAGTAAAATTATCTTTATCCTTCTAATAAAAATATCTCCGACCCATTACGCTTACGCAGGCCAATCTCAACGATCGGCCACGTCTGCAGGACACATTATAGAGCTCAAGTGTGTACGCAAATACAAGTGCACTCTCTATTCTTTTATCCTTATAATCCGATGGGACATCAGTGTGACACGACCGGAGAGAATCGGGCGCATGACCAACGGCTTAACGTACTTTCCGAGGCGCAGGGGTACATGACCGCCAACTTCCCGACTTCAGGCTGACACTAAGAATTTCTTGCCATAAGCTTGGGTACAAATTTTTGGCCCAGCACAAGATGTTCCGGGAGCCCTCCTGGAATCTCTTGTGCAGCCGTCGCTTTAAAATGCGATCTACGACCCGGCACCAACAGAGCAGTCAATATGTGCAAACACCACGTAACTCATTTTAAGCAACTTTTCAGGAAAGCCAAAAACTGATACGAGACTTACGTGCTATTTCCATTAATATTCAATTATTGACTTCCGTTCGGTTACCTTTTCAACATTTAAAAGGGTTTTGATGGCCGCAACTGAATTCTCATTTAAAAACCACGATCCGTGTTCCAAGTCTCTAACGGCATCGAAATGTTATAACCGGCACCGATAAATGGATAAAAAACGTAAAAATAAAGTTGTGACTTACGTGGTCACTTCAAAGCGTAGGTCATTTAATGACTTCCGTTCTGTTAGTTATTCGTAATTTTAAAGGTTTTTATTGGTTGTATCTTTTTATTATGTAATAGATGGCAGACGACCCATGGACACCCGCAACACCAGTGGAGTCACAAGTGCGCTGTCAACCTTTAAACCCCCAGGATTGGGTCTCCGGTACCCTCACTCACGCAGTGAAACACAGCACAGTGCTGCTTCACTCCGATTTTCTGTGAGGCCGTGGTATCACTCCGGGTGAGCCGGCCCATTCATGCCGAAGCGTGGCTCTCCCACGGTTACTTATTCGTAATTTTAAAGGCTTTTATTGATGGTATTTTGATTCTGACTGAGCGAAATGATGTGTGTGATCTGTCTATCGATGCTTTAACGAATGGTATTAAAATGTCAAAACCGCCAAAAAACTACTTGTGTGGTGTAAGCACTTCAACGACGATATGTAACGATCCAAATGCAAAACTATATCAATACGATCACAATACACTACTGCCAGCAATAGTTCACGGTCAGTTGCCCACGAGTAACGACCGGACGCACTGAGCCCGTTTGCACACCCTGTATATGACGGCCACAATGGTTCAGATACATGCATGGTCGTTTAAATTTGAACCTTAATCTGTTCGTATTTATTGTACATTTTGAAAGAACTTGCAGCTAAGCATATAGTCAATAAAAATATTGATTTAGCTATCCGAGGTAAAGAATGAGTGTCATCCTCAATGATCTAAAGCAAAATCATTATATGTCTAATAATGAAAAGCGTAGGCCATTTGCCTAGGTTAAACTGGCCACTCGTTGACGGCAACTATCATTTGGGCCTATTGTGTTAAAAAAATGTTTTTACATTTTAATGTCAATGATTCGTACTCATTGAAGTCTATACAAAAAATGTCTCTCACTTATCTCTAATAAAGTTGGTAATACCATGGCGAGAATCTTACCTAGCCGTAACACAGTTCTCGGACTAGCACGGGAGGTAAAGAGTTTTGTATGTATACCTTCATCTTCAACAGATATTTGTTGCGACTACAAATAAAACCATACTGCTAGTCAATAATAGAATTGTTGCCGTGTCTTAGTTGGTATACTGTAAACTGGTTATGAAATAAACTTTTTATTATTATTTTTATTTGGGGACGGGGACTCAGGTGCATCTACCTCGTCGAGTGGCCCTGCTGGTAATCAGTTCTGTCCTGATTCCAACTTCGGATGGTATTAGGCAGAAACGGTTATTGCGGGGCACGGTTTTTCCTGGGCAATGACGGGTAGTAATTCATTCGTGAATTGCTACCTGTTAGCCGAAGGATGCACACCCGACGGACCAGCCCTGGCGTGTGACCGCGCCGAAGCGCACTTTGCAAAAGGGCCTACATTGTCGCGCCGAGGGTCTGAGGTCCGGCGTCTTCGCGTCGTTCCCTGACGGAGCACTAGGGCCCGTGAAAGCGGGTTAACCATCGCACAGCGGGGTTGCAGGCGCCATTTTTGTCTTCGAACCTGGGGATGCTGTGTCCGGCTCCGCCCGCGCGGGTTGCGCAGCGGTTTTCCGGCGGGGCGCTTTGACGTCGGCATCCTTCCGCTTTCGGGCGCAGTGGCCGCAAGGCTCACGTTTTGGGACCTGCGCTGCAAGGTCGCAGCCAGCGGATTGCGGTGGCAGGTCGGAGTTTTTCTGCGTCGCGGATTTTCCCAGCTCCGCAGCCAGCGGAGTCGGTTTCTGCGACGCGTTATTGGGTTAAAAGCCTGCGGGTTTGTCCCTAACTCGCACTGCACTGCAACCAGCAGTATATGTGCGGGGAGGGGTGCTCGCAGTCCTCCTCTCGGTTGTGCTTGCACTGCAGCCAGCAGTGTGGATGCTACCCGGGAGGTTGAGTGGGAGCCACCCCTAAACCCAACCGGTTGGTTTTTCGTATTGTTTCAGTAAATCGATATCGGCTTCAATGTACCTACTTACCGTAATTACGTTAAGATTTGCCTGAATCTAGCGGTGGGTTATATCGAATTTTGTAACAGGAATTATGCGCTGACTACAGTAAGACACTTTTTTTCGAGTGTATTGTTATAAAATGTTATTTGAATTGTATGAAGTGTTGAAAATATTATATTCACTTTTAAGCTCATGGTTTTTGAAGGCGGTTTTTTTTCGTAGAAATTTTTGCCATGCTTTTTAGTTTCTCATTTTTCGGCAGCAGCATTTCTCTGGTATTCCATCATCAGTGAAAATGGGACGAACTTGGGAATGTACTCATTGAAATAAAAAATATTTTTAATAAAAAATTGGCGGAGAAACCGATGAACATACATTAGAACAAAAACATATATATAATCGGACACACAGAATGCAATTTGGCTACTCCAATTCAGAGAATTCAAATAGAATCAATACATATTTTAACAATGCAAACAAACACGTAGTTTTTAATTGAATGTATTCATTTGTTAGACTGTTTGTTGGACACTCTTGTTTTATTTTAAAAATAAAGTTTAAAAATATTTTCGACACATAGATTTCTATTTGGTGGAGGCTTTCGTTCAGTAGTGGGCAGCGATTAGCTGTGCAATTTCTAATCAATTGAATCTGGTGACAGTGATCTCGAAAATAGATTTAATTCTGTGAGTGCTGCAGGGCACCCCGGGTATCTTTATCTTTTTTTTATCTTTTATATGAGAGGTGGCAGACGAGCAGACGGATCACCTGATGGTAAGCAATTCCGCCGCCCATGGACACCCATGGACACCAGTGGAGTCACAAGTGCGCTGCCAACCTTTTCCCCTTCCCCCCATTGGGCCTCCAGGTAACCTCACTCACACGGCGAAACACAGCGCAGGCGCTGCTTCACGCCGGTCTTCTGTGAGGCAGTGGTATCACTCCGGTCGAGCCGGCCCATTCATGCCTAAGCGTGGCTCTCCCACATTTAAATCATCAGCAAAAACGTATGGTACAAATACCATCGATTGAGACTAACCAACTAGTGTGGCTTAGCGGTCTCTTGGCGTTCCCGGTGCATCCCGAGCTGTTACTGCCCTGGGTCTTCTTTCCTGTTACATGACAAAGTGAAAAGCCCACGTTACAATATGGTCTTGGCATGCATGAAAATCATCAGCCTGTCTTAATCCACTGCTGGAAATTGCTCTAATATTCGTCTTTGACTTGGCGCATTCAGTTTATGTCAGCGGCTTTTCGCCATTCCATCAAACTGGAGGGCACACTACGTTGCGCTTTTCGAGTCCTAACCTAGCCTAACCCAACGATTGTCAGTTATTTGACAGAATCTGTCGAAGAACTGACAAAACTTGGGGTAGAAGAGATATCATCATCATCATCATTTCAGCCAATAGACGTCCACTGCTGGACATAGCCCTCCCCCGATGTTCTCCACACAGATCGGTCCTGTGCCTCCCGCATCCAATGGATTCCCGCGATCCTCACCAGATCGTCGGTCCACCTTGTAGGAGGCCTGCCACGGCTGCGACTTCCTGTATGTGGCCTCCACTCGAGGACCTTTCCGCCCCAACGGCCGTCTGTTCTCCTCGCCATGTGCCCTGCCCATTGCCACTTGAGGCATGCAATCCTTTGGGCTACGTCTGTGACCTTAGTTCTCCTGCGGATCTCATCATTTCTGATACGATCACGCAGGGAGACTCCGAGCATAGCCCTCTCCATTGCTCTCTAGGTGACTTTGAGCCTCCCTAATCGGCACATTGTAAGCGGCCACGTTTCGGTAGAAGAGATATGGCCAGTACATTATCACAGCAGCATGCTGATTCAATTCACTATGTAGATCATTTTGCCATGGATAGTACTAAGGTTATTGGCACATGTCATCGCTTACGAAGTCAAGTCAAACCTTTTTAGATAAGCTCCCTTCTGTCGGGACACTGCCGTGACGGCATGACCAGATAATTGGTTGGCCATGTAGCTATGCAAATTGTCTGGCGCCAAACGTAAACTGCCTTGAATCAATTATTGCAATTTTGATTATATTATAAAAAATCCATTCAGTCCTGCTCCGATGCAGTATTAAGGTGACGGATAGGGCACACTAGCGACGCCAATCCATTTTAATTTTTAGCTACTAAACGGACTACGCGAAAAATTGATTAACGCCAAAAGCGGCCACTTTTGGCGTGAATTTTTCGCGAACATAAACGGACCCAACGTTTGTGCATGGTTATTTAATAAATAGTATGAGTGTTTGCCGGATCACCTCATTTCGGATTCGATCTCGAGAGAGACGCCGAGCATTGCTCGTTCCATAGCCCGCTGAGCGACCTTTAACTTGTGGACCAGCCGTACCGTAAGTGTCCACGTTTCAGCTCAGTATGTCATGACGGGTAGGACGCATTGATTGAAGATTTTCGTCTTTAGGCACTGTGGTATCGACGATACGAAGACACGACGTAGTTTTCCAAATTCTGCCCAACCTAACTGGAGTCTCCTATTCACCTCATCCTCGAAGTTGTTTTTACCCAGTTGCAAAGTCTGCCCGAGGTATACGTATTTTTGAACAGCTTCGAGGCACAGAAAGAAAATTATAGAACATAAGTAGAACAAGTTTCAGTAATACACGTATATGATATAACACGACATGAATTCAAGGAAGATAGGTAAGTAAGTAGTAGATGTACAAAGAGAGGTGTGAGTGTGTGTGGTCAATCAGGTCCAAACCTCAGCATTTGCTGCTACGGCATTATCTGCGATGCCGCAGCAGCGCTGGTATTTTTGTGGAACCTGGATGCGAGTTGAGAACGTGGCCGCTTACAATGTGCCGATTAAGGAGGCTCAAAGTCACTCAGAGAGCAATGGAGAGAGCTATGCTCGGAGTCTCCCTGCGTGATCGTATCAGAAATGATGAGATCAGCAGGAGAACTAAGGTTACAGACATAGCCCAAAGGATTGCATGCCTCAAGTGGCAATGGGCAGGGCACATAGCGAGGAGAACAGACGGTCGTTGGGGCGGAAAGATCCTCGAGTGGAGGCCACGTACAGGAAGTCGCAGCCGTGGCAGGCCCCCACAAGGTGGACCGACGATCTGGTGAAGATCGCGGGAATCCATTGGATGCGGGCGGCACAGGACCGATCGGTGTGGAGAACATTGGGGGAGGCATATGTCCAGCAGTGGACGTCTATTGGCTGAAATGATGATGAAAATGATGATGATGATGGATGCGAGTGAGTTGTATAAGTGGATCTAAAAGAAGGAATATAACAATATAATGTAGGTGATACCGCCATGCTCAGGATCCTTATCTTCTGAGACCTCACCCACTTTGTGGCTTTAATTACCTGCTTTTGATAAACACTTCAATCTAATTATACAAAAGAGATAATATATGATTGGGCGTTTCTTTACATTAGTCTATGTAGGTAAGTCTCTGAGTGATTCATCTGCCTACTTGTCGCTGATGAGTCATAAAATAATATTTTTTACAAAAACGCTGGTAATCTAACTATACTGTGAACGTCTAGTCTAATTGCCTCTCATTATGCTTCACAAAATTTACTACTCAAGATTGGACTCGCATAATAATAACATTTTACCGGTTTTTACTACTTATCTTATTTCTTCTCATGTAAAAAGAGGTTGAATAGCCTTAGAAATGGTTGATAACAGGAGGGTTATGTCGGGCTCTCCTCTGGCGGGGGCTTCTCCTAACGAGAAGCCGGCCAGAGGCATACCGACTAAACCCCAGCGGTTTTCCCTCATCGCCCTTAAATGGGAAGGCGTCGTGGGCTGTAGGACGAACCTATTACCCATACGGGCGCCACGACCCTCCCCGGAAAAAAAAAAAAAAAAGAGTATGTTCATGTAAGTGTACCTATGTGATTTCGTATAAAAAATATTAAGAATTAGGAAAACAGTTAAAGAACTAAATAAAGTTAATGATGGTGGAGGTCCCCCAAGTAAACCCTGAAACATGGCAGGCGGATAGCAAAGCTGTGAGTATTACTATGTGCTCATTAAACACAATCGTGTTTAGTCCTGATTTTATCTATTAAGTGTTTGTAAAAGAAGGGTCTTATTAATTTGTTAAATCTTTGATAACTAAAACGGTATTAAAAACCGTTTTCTTTCTTTTCCGATTTTTTTTTCAATTTGTTTTCGTTTCGATCGTCAAAGGTAAAATCCTCAAATACTCGTAATATAGGTTTATTGAACGTTTTTTTTAAGATAACAGGCAATTTTGTAAAAAAGCTGATCTTGCAATCCGTCCGCGACATACACCTACCTTGTTAATCCTAATCAAATTGGGATCGCGTTAGCAGTAGGCGAAATTCTAATGAAATAATCTGTCTATTGATTCAGAGCTAAGTCGGGTGTTTTGTTAGAAATCCACAAAGTTTCTCGTAAAAGACGGAGAAATTGCAATTAGTGCCCTTAAAATTTTAATGAATGGATTAAATTAAAATAATTGTTTGCTATTGGATAGCTGAAATTGGAGTGATATTAGAGACTGATTTTCTTTTATAAAACGCCTTGCAATGCACTTATGTCTACTGTTCACGATTAAAAAAATTATATTGTCCTCCAGTAACATAAATTTTTCGTGTATTTGTGAATTTATGTAACTCTATGTCATTTAAGTAACGAAGTTGTATATGTAACTAAGATGTTATCAAATCTAAGGCAACTACTCTGGCTAGGTGGAGGGACGATCTGCGCAGGATGGCTGGCAAGAGCTGGACGCGAGAAGCCATGGATAGATCACGGTGGCGAACAATTAGAGAGGCCTACGTCCAGCAGTGGACTGCGATAGGCTGATGATGATGATGAAGTGTTCATACTGTTCTGATGGTTGGTATTGAATTGGTTTAAAGCAGTAAGTAGGTTGGTTAAAGTTGGAACACCAGATATTTTTGACAGAACTGGCAGACAGGGGCTCTTGCCCCTCTTATAAAGTAGTGATTATATTCTCTTTGCTTCGGGTGCCTCTTCAATCTTGAAGGTTCGCCGCCAGTTTTTTGAACTTTACAACTTATATCTTTTGCGAGACGGAAAAGTAAAGAAGAAGAAAGAACTAGGTAGAATTAGGTGGACCTAATTCTATCTTCTTCTAAAGTACTTTGCAAAATGAAGACCCGAAACCAAGTGAATGTGTATCATATACGCATTATATTATAAATTTCACTCCATTATTATTTGGGTAGGTACGCCAAGTTTAGCGTAACATAATATTGTGATGAAGGGTTGAATTAATTTTATATTATTTCAGCCTTGTGTAATTGGTATCTAAGAACACACAGCCTCAAATCAGCAAACTGATTGCAAACTTTTGTACTGACTTAATTTTTTACGTTTATATGAACAGTGAAACACAAGCCAAGTGCGAGTCAGACTCACGCACAAGGATTCCGTACTGAATAGACGTAAAATGGCATTTAGTAGCAGGGTCTTATTTAAAAATATAACATTTTAATTATTTTTTTATGTAATAGGTGGCAGGTGAACAGACGGATCACCTGATGGTAAGCGATTGCCGCCGCCACACGCGCGACACCAGTGGAGTCACAATAATGGAGGAATACATATTTCCAACCTCCATTTTAGCAGCTGGGGCAGATTTACAAAAAATATTTTTTTTACTTTGTGGCTGACAAACGAGCAGACGGCTCACCTGATGGTAAGTGATGATACTGATAGAAATATGCTTTATTTTTGTATTAATACGGTCATTAAGGGCGAGTCACGCTCCGGCATGAATGGGCGGACTCGACCGGAGTGATACCACGGTCACAGAAAACCGGCGTAAAGCAGCGCAGTGCTATGTTTTGCTGCGTGAATGAGAGTACCGGAGGCCCAATCCGGGAGAAAGAGAGGTTTAAAAGTTGGCAGCGCACTTGTGACTTTACTGGTGTCACGGGTGTCTATAATACTATATAGACACCCGTGACACCAGTATATACTGCCGAAAAATGAGACACTAAAAAGCAGAAAAAAAAATTGAATTCTGTCTTTCTCTGTATATCTATTCAGTTCCAAGAAATGTATTTCTCATAAAGGCATACATGTCACTTACAAAGAAAAATAAAGTTAAAAAACTAAAACCCGAATTCCAAAAAAACACGCTCTTTAAAGTACGAAACAAGAAAACTGACTCTGCTAAAATTATTATGCCGTATCCCCGTGATCGTATGCCATATTTATTTCATTTTATCATAATAATAAATCTGTTTTGCTACAATAGGTGTTTGCGCACACACTTGAGCACTATAATATACCCTGCGTGCGTGGCTGATCGTTGAGATTGGCCGCCCCGTAGTCGTAATCGGTTGGAGGATATTATTATTTTATTATATGCCCTTTGTGTCCCTGCAAACCGCTTTGAAAATCAATGGCCTACACTCTTTTTTCGGGGTATTTTCGTGGCTTCACGCGTAATTCGCGAATATGGAGAGCCCTTAAAATCGTTCGGAATAAACTATTGGACGTTTCCGACATTTAGACTCGTACGGTTCGCAGGTTACGTAGTGCGTGCTAGCTCAGTTGGAGTGTGAAATACAATAGGTATTTTATTTACAGGATAAATTTAATGTTCGGTGGCTGCGTTGGTAGTATTTGGCACTTTTTACCTGACTACGGCAAAACCAAAATGGAAGGGTTATGAAGATCAACTGATGGAAAGCGATTGCCGCCGCCCTCGACACCCGTGACACAAGTGCGCTGCTAAACTTTAAACCCCCTTTTTTCCTCGGATTGGGCCTCCGGTACTCTCACTCACACAGCGAAACATAGCACAGTGTTGTTTCACGTCGGTTTTCTATGAGGCTTTGCTATCACACTCCGGTCGAGCCGGCCCATTCATGCGGAAGCGACGACTTCACTGTAGAAACTTAAGCGATGAAATATCCATTCTAATTCATATTTCCTTCGCCAAAAAGAAGTCTTGGAAACTCGACGACAATAGAGAGAAAACGTCACTCAAATGAGAATTCCGCTTTCTGAATAAGATCATTGGGAATTTATTCCAAAGAGATCTGCACTTGCGGAGGTTCGCGGAGGTCTGCGGAGGTCTGTGGCTGACTTCTAAAAGTGCAAGCGTCTAGAATTTATGTAAGTAAGCCGGGAAATTTTAGACAGTCGTAATTCGTTTCTGTGGCCCAAGGATGGGTTTAAGTGATTTTGTGGTATCCGCTCTGGCGGGTGATATTTCTAATACTAAAGCCCAAGTCTAGTGCGTCAGGCGAGAAGGATGTTTTGTTTTTGATAAAGCACTTGATTGTTATATGTCTTTGCATAATTAATATTCTCCAACCGATTACGGCTACGGCGGCCAATCTCAACGATCAGCCACGTACGCAGGATATATTATAGCGCTCAAGTGTGTGCGCAAACACAAGTGCACTCTCTATTCTCTTACCCTCATATTCCGATGGGACACCAGTGTGACATGACTGGAGAGGGATTGGGCGCAGGACCAACGGCTTAACGTGCATGCTGAGGCACGGGGGTACATGACCGCCAACTTCCAGACTCTGGGCTGACACTAAGAACTCGGTAACAAACCGAAAACTTAGGTACAAATTTATTTGGCCCAACCCGGGGATGGAACTCGGGACCTCTTAAGCAGCCGTTGCTTTAAAGTGCGATCCACTAACCACTACACCACCGAGGCTATTTATATATTATTTTTTACGCATTCACCACAACAAAATGAACTACAACCTTCTATAGTAGGGAGGTTGCTTTGAACTTGACAGTAAGTTGGCGAATTTATGTTAGTCCTTAATTTGCCATGGTCTCATAAATATTGAAACGTATGGAATGTTTCAATATTTATAAAATATGGAAGTCACAAGTACGCTGCCAACTAGTATACCCACCTGGCCTACGGCACTCGCTCGGCGAAACACAGCGCAGGTGTTGTTTCACAGAGGTTTTATGTGACGCCGTGGTATCACTACGGTCAAGCTGTCCCGTTCATGCCGAAACGTGAGTCTCGCACAGACAAATTAATTAATGATCTACTTGTTGATCTACCCTTCCGCTCATCACTTGGACCACACTCCAATTTGAACAGGACATTAAGGTATGCTCATAGCTACGTAATCACAATTTAATAAACGCTTTCACCGATATACAGTCTGAGTTGGTGTGACACTGTCGTTCGCTTTATCGCTAACTTACTTGTATCGCTCAAGTACAGGCCATGTGTCACTGCCATACACAAGAACCACCCTGACAATGGACTTGTATACCTGCCTTTTCGCTTATCACTCGGACCACACTAAAGCTTGAACAGGACATTAAGGTATTCTCATAGCTACGTAATCACAATTCAATATATGATCTCGCTGCTATATATTGCTGTTGCACTGCCATTCGGTATCGCTCAAGTACAGGCCATGTGTCACTGCCATACACAAGAACCACCCTGACCATGGACTTGTATACCTGCCTTTTCGCTTATCACTCGGACCACACTAAAGCTTGAACAGGACATTAAGGTATGCTCATAGCTACGTAATCACAATTCAATATATGATCTCGCTGCTATATATTGCTGTTGCACCGCCATTCGGTATCGCTCAAGTACAGGCCATATGTCAAAGCCATACAAAAGAACCACCCTGAACATGGCCTAGTAAACCTGCCTTTTCGCTCATCACTCGGACCACACTCAAGCTTTAACAGGACATTAAGGTATGCTCATAGCTACGTAATCACAATTTAATAGATGATCTCGCTGCTATATATTGCTGTTGCAGTGCCATTCGGTATCGCTCAAGTACAGGCCATATGTCGAAGCCATACAAAAGAACCACCCTGAACATGGCCTAGTAAACCTGTCTTTTCGCTCATCACTCGGACCACACTCAAGCTTTAACAGGACATTAAGGTATGCTCATAGCTACGTAATCACAATTCAATATATGATCTCGCTGCTATATATTGCTGTTGCACCGCCATTCGGTATCGCTCAAGTACAGGCCATATATCAAAGCCATACAAAAGAACCACCCTGAACATGGCCTAGTAAACCTGTCTTTTCGCTCATCACTCGGACCACACTCAAGCTTTAACAGGACATTAAGGTATGCTCATAGCTACGTAATCACAATTTAATAGATGCTCTCGGTGATATATATTGCTGTTGCAGTGCCATTCGGTATCGCTCAAGTACAGGCCATATGTCGAAGCCATACAAAAGAACCACCCTGAACATGGCCTAGTAAACCTGTCTTTTCGCTCATCACTCGGACCACACTCAAGCTTTAACAGGACATTAAGGTATGCTCATAGCTACGTAATCACAATTTAATAGATGATCTCGCTGCTATATATTGCTGTTGCAGTGCCATTCGGTATCGCTCAAGTACAGGCCATATGTCGAAGCCATACAAAAGAACCACCCTGAACATGGCCTATTAAACCTGTCTTTTCGCTCATCACTCGGACCACACTCAAGCTTTAACAGGACATTAAGGTATGCTCATAGCTACGTCATCACAATTCAATATATGATCTCGCTGCTATATATTGCTGTTGCACTGCCATTCGGTATCGCTCAAGTACAGGCCATATGTCGAAGCCATACAAACGAACCACCCTGAACATGGCCTAGAAAACCTGTCTTTTCGCTCATCACTCGGACCACACTCAAGCTTTAACAGGACATTAAGGTATGCTCATAGCTACGTAATCACAATTTAATAGATGCTCTTGCTGATATACAGTCCGAGTTGGTGTGACACTGTCGTTCGCTTTATCGTTAACTTACTTGTATCGCTCAAGAACAGGCCATATGTCACTGCCATACAAAAGAAGAACCTTCTTAACAAACTTGAACGTCTGCAAAACTTCTGTATCCGCATTGTCTTCGGTCTGCGCAAATATGACCATGTCTCAGAGTACCGAACTCGTCTAAAATGGCTCCCCATTCGTCTCCGCCGTGACTCCCATATTCTTTTTCTATTATACTCCATACTTTTCAGTCCAAAATCACCGTCTTACCTTCGGGAGCGTTTCCAGTTTCTGCAGCCTACGCGGGGTCATATGCGATCATCCAAACATCTCCACCTTCGATTTCCTCCCCATTCCACTCATTCATATACTCAATCCTTTACAGTCCAGTCAATTCGCCTATGGAACTCCCTACCCCTACCAATTAGACAGTCCCCATCCCTGCCCATCTTTAAGGCTCGGGTCAAAGCACACTTCCTTGAAAACTGAAACCCTCTCCCCAACTGATCCTTTTTTATTAACTTCACCTGTCTTCCTTTCCTGTCATTGACGCTCGTGGTCGTTAGTCCTCTCCCAGATCCATCCATATATTGTAGGTATAAAATATATCTTCTCTATTATAACCTTATAGTAGTATATTTTATATAATTTTATATAATTTGTGTAGGTTATATTGTATTATAGTAAGTTAATATTCGTATATATTAGTGTATGATAACGTGTTTATTTATTTATTTATTATCTAGATATTTGTATTTATACTATAATTTACTTAATCAATATTCAAAATCAAAAGGATTGCACCACCCTCCCCTCTTCTATCTAATGTCCTTTACCTGAAGGTTGTCTGGTAGAGATCGCTCCCAGCGATAAGACCGCCTAAGTTGTACATTGTATCTCTGTATACCTAGCTTTTAAGTTTTGTATGTTGTGCAATAAAGAGTATCTATCTATCTATCTATCTAAGCATCCTGACAATGGCCTTGTAAACCTGTCTTTTCGCTCATCACTCGGACCACACTCAAGCTTTAACAGGACATTAAGGTATGCTCATAGCTACGTAATCACAATTTAATAGATGCTCTTGCTGATATACAGTCCGAGTTGGTGTTACACTGCCATTCGCTTCATCGTTAAGGTAATGGCGGAGATTTAGTTAACGATGTCCCAAGATTTGGTATTTAGTGCCATCTGTATGATGCAGTGGTTGATGAGTTTTGGATGTCAGTAGTAAATTTAGAGTGGTATTTGGATTTAGTACTGCTTCTCTTAGATTAAGAGCATGTTATGATAAAGTATTGACAAGAATATCGCATAATTTTGCAATAAATCATCATCATTAAAGCCGATAAACGTCCACTGCTGGACATAGGCCTCCCCATTGAGCTCTACACGGATCGCCGTGTGCATCTAAGGGATTTCCGCGATCTTCACCAGATCGTTGGTCCACCTTGTGGGAGGGCTGCCACATAATTGCAATATATCAATTTAAACTGTCATGGTCACTAATTTTTTTTTTTAATAATAATAATAATTATGTTGACCTGATTCCGTACTAAGTAGCTTAAGCGCTTGTGTTACATATATCAGACTACAGAGGAACACAAATATATACTTAAATACATATATTACACCCAGACACTGAACAAACACAAGTGTTCATCGCACGAATGTTTGTCCAGGGTGGGGATCGGACCCACGACCTTTGGCGTCAGAGGCAGGGTCACTACCAATTGCGCTATCCGGTCAGTCATCAGTCATGCGATCAATGTACTACATGAAAGCAATAAATAGTATCCCTATGACTATATTTCTTAATGTTATAGGTGGCAGTCGGATCACTTGATGGTAAGCGATTTCTGCCGCCCATAGATATCTGCAACACAAGTGCGCCGCCAACCTTTTGACACCCCTTCGCTGATTGGGCCCTCAGATCCCCTTACTCACTCTGCGAAACACAGCGCTGTTTTCTGTAAGGTAGTGAATATTTCCAGTATTTTGAAACCGACTAAAAACACAATTTTTGAATAGGTGTATCGGGAGTGAACTCCTTCGTTTCTGGCTGTTGGTTTAATGTCAGTCATTTAGAAGCCCCATCTCATTACTTTATTACTTTGCTATTTTCACTGTGCGCCCACTGTGCGCGCTCAAAACCTTGTTAAAAAAAACTACAAATACAGGTAACGTCTATTACTGCCGCACTCAGAGACGTCAATTACGCTATACAGCGTGTGTATTTTATACGGGCGAATAATTAATCCAGCTATAATATCTGATCCTACGAATCGTATAAGATAATCATTTCATTAAATTTTGTGGTTAATTAGGTGTAATGATTTTTCTAAAGTGCAACCCAGCAGCAATGTATGCCGTCCAACTTTGTTTGACATGACAAGTGACATGAGTGTCATGACACTCGTATGACGTTTAGATACTTATGTCTACGTTAATTGATGTTATTAACGTTAACTACCAATGGATGCAATACATTGCGTGCTCAATTATTTTGTATGAAAAAAAAAGTACCTTAATTTCCTAAAGAAATGTATGTAAACAGGTTCCCTAGGTCCGATAGTAATCGCCATTAAAATATTCGCCCGTATCAAATAAACACGCTGTATATTCACTTACTTAATAATGAAGGGTCTTTATGCGTATTGTAATAAGGGTCAAAATTTTTCCTAAGTACCATCTAAAGTTAATTTGACGTCTCTGAGTGACATTGAACCGACAGCCAGCAACGGAGGAGTTCCCCATCATTACAGTAGTTACTGGCCGTGTGGTCCCCGGCAGAGTAGAATAAGCCACCCTCACTCTTACCGAGGTGTCGTAAAAGGCGACTAAGGTAAAGGTGCTGGCATGATCATCAGCACCCAGAGAAGGAAAACCCTGCATATATATCTAAACCCTCGCCAACCCGTCTGCCAAGCGTGGTGAGTATGGCAATTACCCCTCATGTGATTGAGGGAGGCTCGTGCCCCAGCAGTGGGGACTTAAATGGGCTGATGATGATGACAGTAGTTAGTATTACATAAATTCAGTAACTCTCTTACAGTTTCTAATGTTGACTACATAAGGTGCCCTTGATCTTACAATCTATCGACGTGACAGAACCACATTGAAAAGACCACAATGCGATAATTTCCTCGTAGTTATTAATCCCTCGGCCTCACTGCTGAACCAAAACTTAATTACAGAGTTATTTTCCAAGGAACTGCAGTCAACTTAGTGCATAGTGGTGCGAATTGAGTGACTTGAGTGACATTTATAAAGTAATGACCAAATGAAAAAAAAAACCACTAAAGGTTTCTTGGACATATTAGATGCTCTTATCTTCTGTCTCTCCGCGTATTGTTCGTAAGATACCTGAAAAAATATTATTAATGTATTATTAACCTTGTCACGTTTGAGTTACCGGAGTGAGAGAGGAAAGGTCAGAGTAAAGTGAAGCACCGCCTGCGCTGTGTTTCGCCGTGTGAGTGAGGTTACCAGGAGGCCCAATGGGGGGAAGGGGAAAAGGTTAGCAGCGCACTTGTGACTCCACTGGTGTTGCGGGTGTCCATGGGCGGCGGAATTGCTTACCATCAGGTGATCCGTCTGCTCGTCTGCCACCTCTCATATAAAAAAAAGTGCGTTCCTAAACAAATGACAATATAACTTGGCTTAGATTATTAATTTAACCTAAGAACTTGAGAGATTACGGGAAATAATAGGTCTTTTACCTATAAATTTGCTGTTTTTTTGTGGACACATTAAGATGTAATCGTATAACTCCTGTAATAAGCAAAAATTCGCCATACTATAACTTTTTTTTATTTAAGACTATATTGTCACGTTTATTTTAAAGGGATGAGATATATATATATATATATTTTTTGCTAAACAAAAATATCTTGAAAATGCTTATTTTTTACATGGCAAAATTGACTTTTTTATCATTAAAAAATAAAAAAAAATATCTAAAAATATCTGTAACTAGCCGTGCTTTGTAAAGTAACTACTAATGTTATACTACTCTTAGTATACCATTTGTAGTTACTTTACAAATTAAAAAACAGTTAGTATGGAAAATACAACTTTCAAGAAAATCGCTATAATATACGGTAATTTCATAGGTTATTTACCTATTATGTACTTATAAAAGTACCTCCAGAGTTCACTTATCTCCAAACCGATCCCCTTCCTTCCGATTTGGGCCTCCGATACCTTCACTCACTGGGCGAAGCACAGCGCAGGCGCTGCTTTACTCCAGTTTATCAGTCCTGCGGAGGTTAGTTAAAATTCAATTTGAGGCAAGCTTCGCCGTTCCTCGGACATCTCGCTATCTCTGTCGCGCTACCCGTGACCCTTACAGGAAAGTTGTGTGCATTTGCAAATATTAAAATTGATGTATTAAACTTGATTATATTTTTATTTGCCTCAAAACATTGTGTAACTAGACAATACATGCTGTATTTCTATTAAATTTACAAAACGATTCGTTGAGTATTTAATATGAAACAAATAGGCAGAAAATAGGTCGTTAACGTCGAAAAATTTACAAAATTTAATCGCATAAAATATTTTTAAGTGGGTAAATTTTTGTAAGATAGTTTTTTCAACATAGACATAGATAAATATTTCCTCAATCCGAATCACAGCAATAAAAAGTCGAAATATTCTCAAATTGCAAATTATTCTGGTATTACGTTTGTATGAGAAATACGTTGTTCGCCGGTCCTTTAAGGTGACGGGTAGGGCACACTAGCGACCCCAATCGATTTATTTTTTTAGCTACTAAGCTAGATCTATTTTACACAATTTCGGGGTTACAACCTCTCGGCAAACACCAATACTACTTATTTAATACTTATAGTTAACTATTTGGTCTGCTTTTTCACTCTAATTTTGGATCACCGCCAAAAGTGGCCGCTTTTGGCGTGAATCTATTTTTCGCGTACAAAAACGGACCCAACATTTATGCATGGTAAATAACCATGCATAAATGTTGGTATAAATAGTATAAGTGTTTGCCGAGAGGTTGTAATCCCGAAATTGTTTAAAATAGAACCTAAAATTTAAATCGATTGACGTCGCTAGTGTACCCTACCAGTCACCTTAATGAGAGCGCGGTAGCAATCCGTCCAAACCGGCTCAATCAAGCTGAAGCGTGACTCTCACTCTCACTGTAAAGTAAAATTCAAAATGAACTTGAGTTTCCAAATATTACCAATGTGCACATCACTAGGCCAGCTCCTATTGTAATAACCTAGGTACCAGTTACAAACGTAAAATTATGCGAACTTCCGCCGTCACAGGAAAACAAACCTCATTGTTACCCACCTAAGGTAAATTTTTAACTGTTGAAATAAACAGGGAAGCTATTATTGTAAAAAACGCTTTTAAAATATGGCTTTTGGGCGGATAAGGAGTAGCTATAAAAATGTTCAGTTGTATTCGCAATTGCGCGTTTTGCCTTATGGTAATGGCGTTTGTGTGTGTAGTATGAGTGTAATCGGTACAAACTGTGACAGTTTTGTTACAAAATATATTGCAATGAAAATGAAACAAGCATTCAAAAACTTAACAATTTGTGTGAATAACACAATTAAGTTATTTTTACCACGAAATAAAAAGTGGAAAATAATATTTTTAACACATTATACACCTCAAATAACATTTTATAACAGTACACTCGAGAAAAGGTTTTACCGAAGTCGGCGCCTAGTCCCTGTTGAATAATTGAATGTTGTGATAAATTACATAATAGTATTGGGTGCCAACTTCGGTAAAACCTTTTCTCGAGTGTACTGTTATAAAATGTTATTTGAGGTGTATAATGTGTAAAAAAATTTTTTCAAGCCTTTTAGCCGTGTCTAATTTTTTGGCAGAGCCCAGCCCCCCTAGGCTTCTAGACTAACGCATTACATCCTAGACCTCATCGTCACTTTCCATCAGGTGAGATTGTGGTCAAGCGTTGGCCTAAGATAGAAAATGATTTTTTATTCTTTATAATGTCCTATGTGATCAGACGCCAGTTCATCATCCACTATTTCTGCCAATACAAGCGACGCTGACTAAAGACTGAAAGCTTTTAAAAAGCCTTATCTACCAATGAATTCATAACATCGCCACCTTCCTCTTAACAGCCTACGGAATCGTTCGCAGAACCATTACACTGCTCAAACTCTATTCGAGTAAGGCTCAGAACTTCATCGACCCTTAAGGTCGTTATCTTTATGGCCCTAACATAAGGGACGATAATGACGTAGGTTATATTAGGTTCATAATTGAAGTTTGGGCGTGAGAAACAAACATAAATGCACATAGGGGAAATGAAAATAGCATTTTTGTGAAAGAATTTCATGTAATGAAAAGTCAATTTCATTATATAAATTGCTTTGCTCTACTTAACCCCATTACCAATACACTGTTTCTCCTCTACCTTAAGGTTCTCTGGAAGAAATCAGCATAAGTAGTTTTGACCGTGGGAGAGCTATGAATTCGGCATGAATGGGCCGGCTCGAGTGGAGTGATACCACGGCCCCACTGAAAACCGGCGTGAAGCAGCACTGTGCTGTGTTTCGCTGCGTGAGTGAGGGTACCACAGGCTTAATCCAGCGGAAAGAGAGGTGTAAAGGTTGGCAGCGCACTTGTGACTCCACTGATGTCGTGGGTGTCCATAAGCGGCGGCAATCGCTTACCATCAGGTGGTCCGTCTGCTCGTCTGCCACCTATCACATTAAAAGTCATAGAATCAGAATAAAACTGAAAATAAAAACAAATGATTCTGAAAAAATATATTTCTCTAAAATTCTCAAAAGGTAAACATGGGTGACAGCAATTGTTTACCATCAGGTGATCCGAGTGCTCGTCTGTCCCCTATCACATAAAAAAAAGACCCGTGCCTTCTGACACAGGCATTTTCTGCTTAAAGGGGAGACACCGGTCTTAAAGATATACATAGTTAAATTTTGTGTCCCTATAATGAAATAAACAAATTGTATTTTATTATTTATATATTTTACCTAACAATAAGAGTATAGATAAAGAAGAATGGTAGCTTATTGAATAAGAATACGTTTAAAAGACGTCTTCTTAACAAAAAATCTCAGGTTCGAATCCGAGTTTGTACCTATAAATTTTGCAGGCCTATTTCTTGCATTATTTCTATCATAGCCTAAAACGCCCTGTTAGTATAGTGGTTTAAGTACCGGGCCGTGATCTCGGGGTCCTGGGTTCAATCCTCGGGTCGAGCGAAAAGTATGTTTCGAATTTTTCGAACATAGCTCGGGTTTGCGATCACCAATCCGCATTAGGCAAGCGTGATAATTAAGCCTAATTCCATTTTAGTAGCGATAACTTGATTTCAATGATGGAGGCTTTTGCCCTGCAGTAGAAGGGTTTATAAGCTGATACTTGACTTTTTTTTAGGGCGGAAGCTAAAAAAAAACATGAATGTATAATGTGAATAAACAAACCTGCACGTATCGGATAGTTTCAGAAACGCGTTACCATAATTTAGTTGGTCTAGTCTTTCTTAAGGTTTGCTAAAGTCAGATAGCAGTCGCTATCTAAATTTAGTTACATGTTTTTAAACTACTTTGTACCTACCACTAAAAGTTGGCCACAGTTCGCTAGTAAAGTTACATACGAATAAGAGGATAATAACATTTCAAAAACAATAACGCCAAAATTCCATCAATATTACATTTACGCGATCGTGATTTTGGTCTAATATCTCTCAGAGCTTATTTCCTATTCACAACACCTCTAACACCCGGTAATAACACCCAAAATCGTATTACAATCGGCCGTTACCCATTTCGTACACGCATAGAATGGCTCGTTTACTCCACCGCTGAGAGCCGCTCAATATACCCCAGGTTTTAGGGACTCGAATGTCTACAGAATACATATTAAATTTAATTATATTAAATTGACACGTGATTGGCATTGGCCTGGGTATTAGGTTGACCCTTGTTCTGTATTGAAGATACCAGTATAATTTACCGAAATGTTTGTTTCATTTACAGTAAGCCTACATTGTTTGAGATACTTGTGCTTTGTGACGGAAGTCGTAGGATGTATTAATTTAGATAATAATATATTAAATGTTACATGAACGCCCAACAGGCAACATTACCATGTAACAGGGCTAGACCAACAGGTCAAGTGGTTTAAGTACAAGGCCGTGTTCTCAGGGTCCTGGGTCCCTGGTTCCCTGGTCGTGCGAAAAGTATCATTTGAATTTTTCGGACATAGCTCTGGTTTGTGTTCACCAATCCGCATTTGGCAAGTGTGGTGATTAAGCTTAATCCCATCATAGTAGCTATAACTTAATTTCTATGATGGAGGCCTTTGCCCAACAGTGGGACAGTTTTAGTTAATAGTCATAATGGTTAGCTTAATGCAGCAGTTTGGGTGATCAATCCGAACGCATCAAATGCCACACGAAACTTTATCATCAATTGATGAACTTTAAGGACATCCGCTAAACTATGTTAATCTATTGAGGCGGGTTCAAGCGAGAAGAATGGTTCGCATAATATATTAATTGTTTATATATAATTATTTCCAGACGGTAGCCGTCCGACGACATTCAAGAGAAGAGCGTACTTTTTTTAAAAAAGGCCGGCAACACATTAGTGATCTCTCTGATTTCGCGGATGTTCATGGGCGGTGTCGATTACTTTCCATCAGGTGACTTGCCTGCTCGTTAGTCCGCCTCTAGCAGAAAAAAAAATACTACAAAGACATTTGATGAGCTATTTTCAAAATTAGAATTTTAAATTCATTAACTACCAAATCTGCTTTTGATGCAAAACCTTGCACATTTAGACAAATTACTTCCATCGCGTAAGCACGCCGCGTGCGCGAGCTGAGTTGCTCAATAATTATTCGATTTAGACACGAGCGCGTGCGCGAGGTTTAGCGGACATAATCCAAATTGGCCAAATAGCTTGACTTGAGCAAGCCACCAAAGTAAACTAAAACTAACCACTTAACACCCCTGTGGTCAGATATGGACATGAATGACTCGAAATAGATGGACGGATCACAGGCGGCATCCTAAGTCTATGGGATGGATAGAAGCTGACGCGCGCTGTCAGAGATTTTATCTTTAATTGACAGTTCATTTATCTTCGATGTTGTCATTGCAGACAATGTTGGAGAGGTAGATAGATAGATATTCTTTATTGCACAAAAATAAAATAAATATTTTTTCACAACATCACATACATTGATCTGACTCCGAGATAGGTAGCTCAAGCACCTGTGTTACGGATATCAGAATCAACAGTGGGATTACAAATATATACAAATAATACTTTTCTTTTGTAAATACATACTTATAATACATAGCAAACACCCAGACCAATACAAACAAACATGTTCATGCACACAAATGTTTGTACTGTGCGGGGATCGAACCCGCAACTCTTGTATCAGAGGCAGCGTTCACTACAACTGTTCCAATCGGGTCGTCAAAAATACAAGCATGATACAACAACAGACAGTACAATAAGGCGGTATTATCACTTGTAGCGATTTCTTGATTTTATTGATCAATCTTCATAGCTACCATCTTATATTTAGGCTTTATTGGGACCTTTTGGTTGTACGGTCGGCCAAGAAAGTGGTGTACCAGTTTTGATTTAGTTGTCTAGTTATTGAAAATTTCAACAAGTTTCATACCAGATATATCATCGAAAGAGATGCATAATAATAACGTAAGCCTAATTGATAAGTAGTTAAGATGTTGTCATTGGTCACGAAGTGCATGACGTTTGAACCTGTATTTATAACCGGATAAGACATTACTTGCTACAAAGGGTATTCAAATGTTTCTGAACTAAAGTAATATAGACAACCGATTTTACTTGAAAAATACAACTGTCAATGAACAGTTACAGTTACTATTTGCGTCTATACTCGCACCTCACGAGTGCGGGGTTTGACTCAAATAGTGTGCGAGTGAGAAGTGAATAGATGCGCCGCCATTTCTGATCCCATTCTTTATCCACACAGGTTGTAAGCATCGTTATCAATTAGATAAAGATGGCAATAGAAGTAGTCAGATCGATTTCTAAGCGAAAATAATCTTTATCGCCTATGAATCTGCAAACAGAATTCAACCTTAGGGTGGTAAACCATATTGTTGGCCGACCGTACCAAATGCAAATAGGGGTTTAAAACCACTTTTGCTTTGATTTTGTATCCAATCTCAACTTACGTTCTAATTAGTCAAAGATAAATCTCTGTTTGTATAATATCAACTTCGGTCTTAAATTTGGTCTTAAAATTACAAGGTATGTCATTACATCAGAGTGCCAATTCTTTTATGATCGACATCATCATCATCATCATCAGCGTAACGCAGTCCACTGCTGGACGTAGGCCTCTCCAATTCTTCGCCACTGTGAGATGGATAGATATCCATGGCTTCTCGCATCCAGCTCTTGCCAGCCATCCTGCGCAGATCGTCCTCCCACCTAGCCAGAAGGCGCCCTACATTACGTTTGCCAAGACGCGGTCTCCACTCTAGAACTCGTTTACCCCATCGGTTGTCGGTTCTACGGCTAATATGGCCAGCCCACTGCCACTTAAGCTTGCTAATCCGGTGAGCAATGTCGATGACTTTGGTTCTCTGCCGGATCACCTCATTTGTGATCGACATTGATCTCCAATCTAACATAACGAATGTTTTGATATGTCTAATTTGACTTAGGGCTGTTTCAACCAATTTTTTTGCGATACAAAATCAATAGTATAGCGCTGTCATTCTATACGAATCTGACGTTGTTCCATAGATTCACCCACAGATAAAGATTGGTCAAATCGGGTCTTAGTGTATTTATATGGATAAATATATTAACATTTATAATTTGACAGTATACTACGAATTATTGTCCCAACAATCCATTTGGAACAGCGGTAGTGAACGTTGCATTTGTGTGCATGAACATATCAGTTTTATATTGGTCTGGGTGTTGTCTATGTATTCAAAGTATGTATTTACAAAAGAAAAGTATTATATGTATGTATATGTAATCCCAATGTTGATTCTTATATCCGTAACACAGGTCTTGAGCTACTTATCTCGGATTCACTATATGTGATGTGAAATATTAATTAATAATAATAATAATAATTCTCACAACATCTCATACATTGACCTGATTCCGTACTAAGTAGCTTAAGCACTTGTGTTACAGATATCAGACAACAGAGGAACACAAATATATACTTAAATACATATATTACACCCTGACACTGAACAAACACAAGTGTTCATCGCACTCAATCGCAGGCAATCTATTTTGAAGTCGAATTAAGTATGGACAAATGTATGCAATCTCTAACTCTCTGTCGAATGCTCTAGAGTAGGCTCAGGTTTGGCGATATTTCAATGTAAGCTCATTCCAAAAATACTTTCTGTTCAAATTCAAGTATTCTCGTATCTAGTACCTACATCCCTACCCTGGCGCCGAAGAGCCATCGTAAACTGGAGGGCAATTTTAGGAGCGATAATGGACGAATAGCTTGGATGACCTACGGTCTAATAAACTTGGGTCCGAGATAACAAGTTTATTGTATACGACTTGCAGAACTCAGGTTCCCGAATGATGTGAAAGCCACGTGAATAAGTGGATTTTAAGATAAAGACTGAGAGTCTATAATTATTAGGAATGTTAAATTACGGACATTGTATTACATAAAAAAAAATGCTTAAGACAATGTATGTAGTTATTGTGCTCGGTGGCGCAGTGGTTATTGGGTCGCACTTTAAAGCGACGGCTGCGCAAGAGGTTCCGGGTTCGATCCCCGGGTCAAGCCAAAAATTTGTACCTAAGGTTTCGGTACGAAACTCATAGTGTGGAAGTTGGCGGTCTTGTACCCACTTGCCTTGGAAAGCACGTTAAGCTGTTGCTCCTGCGCCCTAACTCTCTCCGGTCGTGTCACAGTAGTGTCCCATCGGAATATGAGGGCAAGGGAATAGAGAGTGCACTTGTGTTTGCGCACACACTTGAGCACTACAATATATTCTGCGTAAGTGGCTGATACGTGTACGTTAGATTTGCCGCCGTAGTTATATTCAGTTGGAGGATATTATTATTATTATTTTTTGGTTTAAACATTTTTTTCCTCGAAACATTTTTTTAAATATTTAGGATTAGACGGGGCACACGAGACTACACCAAGTAAGGCTCAGTTACCAAGGTAGAACGTTTTGTTGTTGAACTATAGTCCTGAAGGAACTTCCGAACTATACGACAGGTGTTGAGAATCGCGGCTTTCTGCATCGTCTTGTAAGTGCTTTCAGGTAGGTCCAGATTTCTCAGAGACGCCAGCAAATGCTTACTATTATTATTATTGTGCATCTATGATGATAAGTGATGATATCATGACGGTCATCTTTATCCCTTACTAGTATTTGACCACGGCGTCGCCGCGTAGTATTCATTTTTGTTTATCCTACAGGAAAGAATAAAAAGTATCATACGTCCTTTCCCTGATTCTAAGCTACCTTTCCACCAGTTATCAACCAAATCAATCTTGAGTTATAAATAGTGTTATTAACACGACTTTCTTTTATAAATATAGATACTTCATCATCATCATTTCAGCCAATAGACGTCCACTGCTGGACATAGGCCTCCCCTAATGTTCTCCACACAGATCGGTCCTGTGCCGCCCGCTTCAAATGGATTCCCGCGATCTTCACCAGATCGTCGGTCCACCTTTTAGGAGGCCTGCCACGGCTGTGACTTCCTGTACGTGGCCTCCAATCGAGGACCTCGAGTGTTTGTGATATCTGAAAATTGTTGCAGTTATTCGATGGTAAAATAATGATTTAACCGGTAGTATTGCCTAACCGAACAATTTGATTTAATTGATTGTTTGTACATAATAGACCTTCCGTTATTGTCGATAAAAGGAGATGAGATTAGAGGTTGCTACACCTTAGATGTTCTTGGATGGAGACCAAGAGATGGAAAGAGGAGTGTCAGTTGGCGGACAGAAAAGAGCGGGGAGAATTTGGAGAGCCATGTGCTCTGCTGTGGGCAAATACATGTTGCTGAAGAAGGAGAGAAAATTATCGATTGAATCGATATACTGAATCGAAATTACAATCGTTATTTTATATATATTTTGAGTGGATTCATTCGATTAATTCATAATTTTACGAAGATTTTTATCAACGCTGTGTACACTATAATTAATCAAGACGGGAATTAACACGATATGAATTATGTGATACAACATTGTGTACTCACATATTTTGCTCGACGTTTCGTCTACGTTACAGCAAAAGTCACGAGCAGTGGTCACGACGCGGACTGGTGGAGCATAATGCATCGGGAAAATCTAAAAAACACTATAAAAGGTATAATCATCGTCAGCCCATTTAAGTCCCCACTGCTGGGGCACGGGCCTCCCTCAATCACATGAGGGGTAATTGCCATACTCACCACGCTTGGCAGACGGGTTGGCGAGGGTTTTGATATAAATGCAGAGTTTTCCTGCTCTGGGTGCTGATGATCATGTGAGCAGCTTTACCTTAGTCGCCTTTTACGACACCTCGGTAAGAGTGAGGGTGGTCTATTCTACTCTGCCGGGGACCACACGGCTATAAAAGGTATAATGTTTAAGACTTTATTAAGCATTTTTATATAAATACTATTGGTGTACCTTTTTAATAAATAAAATAAATTGATTATTCGGAAACACGATGCTACTCGCACATCCCGCAAGAGCTCCTCTTCACTGTCAGATATTCAGCCATGCGGCAAACATGATACTCTTAACTAAATATTCCATAACATGACACCATGCTCGTCCGACCCCGGAACTACGAGCACATTTGATTGGCCGTAAATGAGATCCTTGTTATGGGCAAGGGATAACATCTTATTATAATAACTTCATTATTCACATAATGTTGACAAGATTCGCCATATCGATATTTACATCATTTTAAATAGCAAGTTTATCTTTTGAGAATTTTAGAGAAATATATTTTTTTAGATTATTGCTTTATTTTGAATCATTTGTTTTGATGATTTTTAATGTGATAGGTGGCCGACGAGCAGACGGACCACCTGATGGTAAGCGATTGCCGCCACTTATGGACACTCGCGGCACCAGTGGAGTTACAAGTGCGCGGCCAACCTTTAAACCCCCATCTCCCCCGGATTAGGCCTCCGGTACCCTCACTCACGCAGCGAAACACAACACAGTGCTGATTCAGGCTGGTTTTCTATAAGGCCGTGGTATCACTTCAGTCGAGCCGGCTCATTCATGCTGATTGTCATTCTTTGTGTTGCGTTATACCTACTATTGTTTTGTTTGTAACGAGGTGCCTCGTGTGTCTAGCTATAAATAAATGTTATCTTTACTGGCATTCGCGAGTTTTTTAATAACAAGTTACCTACATTGATCGTTTAATTCTAAAAGTAAGAAATCATAGGTAAACTATTTGGACAAGCTTCATACACATTACCATCCATTATAATTATATGTTACCATCCTGATAATCTAGTAAAATTTACATGCAAACTATTAAACTATTTCTACCTCTTTTTATTATTCATGCTTTTGCTAAAATATCTGGTATCCTAAAAAAAGTTTTGTTTATTTTGTCACCCTCAGACTAAATAAAATTGATAAATCATATTCTTTTAGTTAAATTAAATTGACCAATCGTGTTTGGCCACAGATAACAGTCGTAGGTGTTTTTGGGGGGATCCTTTTAATTGGCACAATGACTGTGTTTTGTCCTAAAATTAATGGGCATAATGAAATTGGCATAATTTATTTAGCATAATATTAATTTGGCCGAATTTCGTTTTAGCATTATATGGATTGTGGCTTAATTATTATTTATGCATTTATGCATAATTTTTTTAGCACAATTTTTTTAGGCATTACTGGTTGTTTGGATCTGAAAAATAAAAAAAGTAAGTAAGTAACCAGTATATCCTATATTATATAGAGTAAAAGTAGGTTTACCGGTGGCCCTTGGGCCACCCGTAAGCCGCTTTTTAATGACTTATGGTTAATTATTTTATGCTTAATCATGTTTATGCTTATTGCATTTACGCTAAAAACTGTTGTGCTTATTAGTATTATGCGAAATTATTATTACATTATGGTAACTTATTTAATGCTTAAAATTTTTATGCTTCTTGACAGTAAACCGTTTTTGGGGTGTCATTATCCAACTATGTTATACTATGATAATAACTATGTCCTTATATTTGGCTGTTGCATAAAGTGCAAAAAAAATCATTATGCAACACCTAACTAACATTTTATTATCGTTTAAGCAATCAGTATTGTAAAAACTTATAACATGAGTGTAGGTAAAGATGAAATCATTTGAAAAAATCTATCAGGAGCCCAATTCTCGTGCTTGTGATATTTTGCGAAAATGGCGGATATCACCCGAAAATCATACAAAAAAACTATGTTTTAGTGATATATGTCGTATGAAAATAAATGTCACGAGCCCGAGAATTGGGCTCCAGATCTAAAAGATGATAAATCAGATATGGCGCCTAGAGTGATGCTCTTATCTATGCCAAAGGCATCTTGCGACAGTTCTCAGGCTAATGAACCGTTTTACCATAAGGGCGAGGCAGACTAGATACATTCATTTACTTATATCGGTCAGAGGTAAAAATTAAACAGGCACATTAGTATTCATAATAAGACAGTATATTTTCTGTAAGACAAGTGAACACGGACATACTGACATGAAATGTGTTCTTAAATCCATAGTGTAGACTTTGCTCTATTAAAAAACCATGCAGGTTTTACATATTCTTATTTCTTTATTTTGTGGGGGCGGCCATCTTGGATTAGAATTTTTATAGTATATTGTATTCCACTACTCGAACCCTTATATTTGATACCTCTTTCGAGGGGGGTTGTCATCATCATAAATCATGTTAATCTGACTTTTTGTGGCGGCGGCCATCTTGGATCAATTTCCATCTAACATAGCTAGGAACACTTCCAATCAGTTTCAAACCAAAAATACCAAATCCAAATCGGACAGACACACACACACACAAACTCACACACACCCCATCGGTTTTTCGTCGGGGGTTAAAAACTCCCCTTCCTGCTTATTAGGTTTTTCACTCACTCTACGTTGTCTATGTTCTACGAGTCAGCTGAGTGTCATCCTTAAATTTGGCTTAAAAAAAGGAAAGTACTAGCCTACACCATGAGTATTGTTCCACTGCAAGGCACAGCCACATAATTTAATAAGCCGTACCGTAACAAACGAGAATATAGCTGTCGCATCCAAACAAAGGAGACACACAGCGTGTAAAAGAGAGGGAAACTCCGATTCGGTCATAACGTCTGCTTTAAATTAGGCCCTCAGGTTCCAGAAATCACGGCCCGGTACTTAACCACTAGAGTCTGTAGGTAAGTACGAGTAGGCACCGGGTTGGGACTAGGCCGAATAAAGATATCATTCATTCATTCATTCACTAGGCCAATAGGGCATTTGACCGTTTCCTACGCCTTGGTTCTGGTTCTTTCAATTTAATCTTTGAACTGACAGACTAGTAGACTGATCAGTTGATCATAAAGGGCCACATACCAATGCAGTCACAAGTAGGTTCGCTGCCAACTTTTAAACCTCCCTTTTCCCCAAATTGGGCCTCCGGTGCTCTAACGGCGAAACACATCACAGACCCTGGCTTCCAATGACGCCGGGGTATCACTCCGGTGACACCAGCCCACTAAAGCTAAAACGTGACTCTCTCACGGAGAAATTACTCTAGGCTTACGAATCATCTCAGAGTCATTGTTTATACGCTTTGCTTCTTGTTATATAAATGTAATTTTTGAACTGCAACTAATACCATAAAAATATCCAGACTGCCAATTCTCCATTTAGAATGGAACTTGCCCCGGCAATTGGTTCAACTTAGCTCTGTGTGTCACGTTTCATGCGACTGCGTCTGTAATGGGGCATTCACTAGTGTTGCTTATCGATTGTCCACTATCGATACTGTATCAATAGACTATCGATTTATATTGATAACGCTAATACTATCGATACTATCGATTGTTTAATGTCCGACACTATCGATAGGATTGATAGTATCGGACACATTTAATCAGGCAGCAATACTGTCGAAACGTAGCTGACTATCGATAGTACAAAACTATCGATAGTATATCGATACTTTCGAGTTTTTGATTAATTATGTTAGGAATACTATTGATTCTATCGATATTATCGGGCCCTAAACAATCAGTAGTATCGATAGTATTGGCGTTATCAATAGTATTGATCATTTTTTAACTATCGATACTATAAATAATGTCGATACTTATGGCTGACACATATGTCATACTTGTGAACAGGTGCCACCTTTGGGGACTGGTCTGATTCGGTTTACCTCATAATATTATTTAATTATTATTATTGTTAAACTGTATGGCTTTGTATGATGATAACACAACATTGTATGAAAGTTTGACGATTAAATAGAGTAACTGGCGGGTTTCTTGCCGGATCTTCTCAACCAGAAACAACTTACCGAGCTGGTGGTAGAATCGCATTATGTTTATTTATTTATTTAATATATTTTATGTATCAACATATATATGTACTAACATGTAAATTATACATAAGTACTTATAATTAGTTTTAAGTCATTCAAATGTATGACGATTTGTAAGTGTGCATGCCTATGCAAATAAAGAATTATTTGAGTTTGAGTTTAATTGAGTTTGACAAAAAAGCAATACTATCGATAGATCTATTAACTAGTCTGAATTACTTTTCGAGGTCAAACATCGATAAGGAAAATTATCAATGGTTCTGAAACACTAATTCAGGTCGCAAGTGCGACCGCGACAGGGAGAATGTGGAACTTTGCAACTTGCGACGTGTGAGCGATTGTCACGAATACGCTGAGGTTTTTATTTATTTATTTAGGTTCACCAACAGCACTGAGCACATCATCTCTTGATACCTGCTGGTCTTTATTGCAACTGCGAGGTTTTATATCATAGTTCATAGACTAGCAGATTGATCACCTGATAGCAAGCAATGGAGGCTATCGCGTGTCAAAAATTCGCTAGATGGCGTAATATTTGACTGAGGTCCAATATCAACAGCATTTAGTTTGTCAAATTGACATTTTGACAGATCACGTTTAAAAATAATCAATCACATTGTATATGGACCTCAGTACTATAAGTATTTTACCGTGGAAGAGCCAAGCTTCGGCATGAATGGGCCGGCTCGACCGGAGTGATACCACGGCCTTACAGAAAACCGGCGTGAAGCACTGTGCTGTGTTTTGCTGCGTGAGTGAGGGTACCGGAGGCCCAATCCGGGCGATAGGGGGGGTTTAAAGGTTGGCAGCGCACTTGTGACTCCACTGGTGTCGCGGGTGTCTATGGGCGGCAGCAATTGCTTACCATCAGGTGATCCGTCTGTTCGTCTGCCTACCTATTACATAAAAAAAAGGACGCCATCTAGCGGATTTTTCACACGCGATCCCATTGCAGCCACCCATGAAAGCCCACAACACCAGTGCAGTCACTTCATGGAGATCAAGCAATACGAGCGATGGTAGCTCAGTATACCCACTGCCTCATAGGTTCGAATCCGAGCATGCAGCTCTGGATTTTTCAAATTTATGTGCATATTTCTACCTTTACTCGAGGTTAAACATCCTGGGAAAACTTGCACGTCTCGGATAGTTTTTGATAAGTGTTCCTTTTTTTTTATATGAGAGGTGGCAGACGAGCAGACGGATCACCTGATGGTAAGCAATTCCGCCGCCCATGGACACCGGCAACACCAGTGGAGTCACAAGTGCGCTGCCAACCTTTTCTCCTTCCCCCACATTGGGCCTCCGGTAACCTCACTCACACGGCGAAACGCAGCGCAAGCGCTGCTTCACGCCGGTCTTCTGTGAGGCAGTGGTATCACTCCGGTCGAGCCGGCCCATTTATGCCTAAGCCTGGCTCTCCCACATTTAAAATCGTTTAATGCAGTTATCTTTTTTTATATTTATTATCACATAAAAATCTTACATATTACATAAATCTGGTACATACTCAGCACTGCAAACCACTAAGGTTTATAATTATATACTAAGTATTATGTTTACGCCGACTTGGACAAACACTTTTTTTATGTACAGTCAACTCCAAAAATATGTATACACTTTAGGACCTTGTCACAATACTTACTTTTAAAAGAAGTAGACGTTTACTTTGTTATATTATATATTGTGACAACGTCCTATAGTGTAAACATATTTTTGGAGTTGACTGTACCTATGATTATATTTTTTTCTCATTTCAATCTAGAGGGTGTCGCGCTCCTTCTTAAGGTGACGGGTAGGGCACACTAGCGACGCCAATCGTATTTAATTTTCAGCTGCTAAACCGGATCTATTTTAAACAATTTCGGGGTTAAAACCTCTTGGCAAACAGTTATACTATTAATTAAATAACTATGCACAAATCTTAGGTCCGTTATTGTACGCGAAAAATTGATTCACGTCCAAAAGTGACCGCTTTTGGCGTAAACAATATTTTGCTTACTCGTTGGACCCAACATTGGTGCATGGTTATTTATTAGCTTGGCGACCAGGGAAAATATCTTGAGAAATCTTGCACCTGTCTCCGATTGTTTCTGATACGTAATCCAGTAGTCTGGTTACTCTGTTAAAGGGTTGTGAAAATCAAGACTAGCAGACTCCCCAAATCCTTTTCATGTTTTGTATTTTTCCAACATATCTCGAGTTTGGTCATCTGACCTGACTGACTGGATGGCGCAATTGGTAGTGACCCTGCCTCTTATGCCAAAGGTCGTGGGTTCGATCCCCACCCTGGACAAACATTCGTGCAATGAACACTTGTGTTTGTTCAGTGTCTGGGTGTAATATATGTATTTAAGTATATATTTGTGTTCCTCTGTTGTCTGATATCTGTAACACAAGGGCTTAAGCTACTTAGTACGGTATCAGGTCAACGTATGAGATGTTGTGAGAATTATTATTATTACTATCACCAATCCCTCTAAGGCAAGCGTGGTGATTGAGCCTAACCCTGTAATCAAGTGAAGACTTGATTTCTATGATGAAGCCTGTGCTTTTAAAAGTACCTCTAAAAAGAACCTAAAATTACGAACACAAAATACCCAAAAAGGGAAATGTTACGTATTTTAATAAAACTCCGATAATAGAGCGTAGACATGATTGCTACGATGAAGGCCTGTGCCCTGTAGCAGGATACTTTATATTGGCTGATAATTTACTTTTCAAGGTACGAAACCCGAATGTATTTATGGCCACATATTTAATCCGTAAATTTCGAACACAAAATACCCAAAAAAGAGAAATGTTATCTATTTTAATAAAACGCAAAATGCATCAAAATTACTATAAATTTTAGCTCCCAACACGCACGAACCGTCTAATACTTTAAGCTGAACATCATTCTTCAAATGTATTTAACACTAAAGCTCCTCACAATTAATCTTCTCATACAAATCATAAATGCTATAAAACATACGAAATCCAAACATTTATCATACCGTCCTCCGGCGCGGGTTCGCTAATATCATTAACGTGAGTCAGTATGCAGAATACTGTAAGCAGTTTTAGTTTGTAATTATGATTTGAAGAATTACAAATAATAACTTGAAAAGGCACTGGGAACTTATCCGCCCACTATAGGGGAAACAAACAAACTTAATCATTTTATTTATTCAAACTTTATTGCACGAAAATACAGACAAGACCACAGAAAACGGGCATGAAGCAGCACTGTGCTGTGTTTAGCTGCGTGAGTTGGGTACCGGATGCCCAATCCGGTGGACATGGGGGTTTATAATAATAATTGTTTATTCAGTAAATAAGGGCACATTACATTACATTAAAACTAATTAATTACAATATCAGGGTTATTCATTGCCTAAACTAGGTTAAAACCTGTGTTTCAGGCTTTACAAATAAAGGTAAAAGATTTACTAATTTCTTACAATTAATTAACAATTTTAAACTTCTTATGAGCAAATAAATATTACATTTTGAAGTAAAAACTAACTTTTATTTACAAACTACAAGTAACTGTTCAGTATCGTCGAACGATAATGTTCTTAAGAATTTATTTATTACTAATTTACACTTATGGTTATTTAGGTTATACATCTCTAGTTTTTTATTTATTTTGTTATAAAGGTATGGTCCAAGAAATGTGAAAAACCTTATACTTACTTACTTACTTTATAGGTTGACAGCGCACTTGTAACTCCACCGGTATCACGGATATCCATGGGCGGCAGCAATCGCTTACCATCAGGTGTTCCGTCTTCTCGTCTGACACCTGTCACATAAAAAAAAGATTTAAAAAAAACCGTCCGCGTGTCGGGCCACGGCCACAGTTCATCATAAAGGCTTTACTTTATTCAAATAGTCTCTTACCCCAATTTTAGACCTCAAATCATCACCGTAATTTAGTTTACGAAACAACTCTGATTAACGCTTGTAATTCCGGTGGAACCGTCGCTTTGTGCCTTGGGAAATATTATTTGAGTTTCGGCAAATGCGGGCGTGGGTTATAAATTTCCTCGCGGAAGGCGGCTGGTGATGAGATATTTCCCCAAAATTAAAATGTAACGGAATAAATCTCGCTACAGCGCACCGGCCTAAGGTCGTATGAGTTAGGGTGCCTAGGATTTGGGAGAGGAGAGGACTTGTATTTACAGTTAACATTCCCATAACGAGAATATACATATCGCATCCAAACAAAGGAGAAACACCGTGAGCGAAAAGGAAGGGGACCCCGGTTTGCACTACGGCCCCAGATGTTATCAGCATTGCCGCCAGTTTCCAAATAATGTAAAGAACAAATTGGTGTGTGGAACTAACCAAAAACTTCTGGGGTATGAATTCGATCCGATCTGATAACTGATGCAAACAAATAAGTAATGAATACAAGTAATTGGATCATTGTCACTTTTGTTATTGTGTTTTTATTGTGTTTTTGTAAAATGTATAATTTGTCAATTTGTTGATTTGTCATTTTTGTTGTTGTTACTTAAATGCATAATTTTAATACAAGTAATTGGAGCAATGTCACCTTGTTGTTGTTACTAAAATTCATAGTTTGTCACTTTTGTTGTGAAGCATAATTGGATC
>CM032464.1:21282254-21379754 GCA_019059595.1 Marasmia exigua | reverse complement strand
GAGGCGGACAAACGAGCAAGCAAATCACCAGATGGAAAGTATCAACGCCGCTTTGGCTACTTTAACTGGGTCCAGGCGGTTTTTGAGTCTGAAGAATTTTTGATCTATTTCACATGTCAGCAACATCATCATAAATAAATAAATAAATAAATAAATATTTCACAACATCACATACATTGATCTGACTCCGAGATAGGTAGCTCAAGCACCTGTGTTACGGATATCAGAATCAACAGCGGAATTACAAATATATACATATAATATTTTTCTTTTTGTAAATACATACTTATAATACATACAAACACCCAGACCAATACAAACAGACATGTTCATACACACAAATGTTTGTACTGTGCGAGGATCGAACCCGCAACCTTTGGACCAAAGGCAGCGTTCACTACCACTGTTCCAAACGGGTCGTCAAATCAAATCATCTTAGTGTTATTTACTGGTTGCGTCACAAGCTGGATCTTCCGATCCCAGAGTCTGTTTTTCTTTACAACTTCTCCAGTCTGGACACTTAAAGGTGGGTCATTCATAGTAGTGAGTTAATTAATTTAAATTACGTGTGTTGGCTCAGTGCCACTTGTAAGACTGCCTCGTTGGCGCAGTGGGTAGTGAGCGTACACTTTGAAACGATACTTGCGCTTGGGGTCCCGGGTTCGATCTCCGGGTCAGGCCAAAATTCGTACCTAAGTTTTTTTGTTAAGAGATTCTTAATGCCAGCCTGAAGTCTGGAATTTGGCGGTCTTGTACCCCCGTGCCTCGTAAAACACATTAAGTCGTTGGTCCTGCATCAGATCTTCTCCGGTCGTTTCACACTGGTGTTCCATCGGCATATGAGGGTAAGGGAATAGAAAGTGCACTTGTGTTTGCGCATACACTTGAGCACTATAATATATCCTGCGTAAGTAGCTGATCGTTGAGATTGGCCACCTTAGTCAAAATCGGTTGGAGGAGGATATTATCTTTAAAAATAATGTTTTATTATCAAATATAAATAATAGGTATATTTGATTTAGGTATTAATTGAAGGTATTGAAAAATATGGATCCGTGTCAATTTCGAAGCCAATAACTTCCTAAAAAATATTTGAAATGTTTTTTATCCCTCATATACCCCTGAGATTACTCGGCACGTAGGGTGCTATGTAAAATTTATAAGTTTAATTATCCGAAGCATTTATCGCAACATATGTATTGCAATTTGGATTTAATAAGCGCGAAGCTTGGATTTTATTATCATTGCCTTCTGTTACGGTTGAGCCTATTAATACCAGCTTCAGTGTTGCCAGAAAATCGAATTAGTTACTTACCAATGAAGTAAATCTTCTCGCATGCTGAAGTCACCAAATAAATCGACACAGAAGTCAGCCATTAAAATATTTTTTTTCTTTTCCGCATTATTTTAGTATTTTGTCTCACAACACCAATTGTATTAATTTGTAGTGGAAAGTTTTAATTGCTGGTGTATTATTTAATTAATTTTAAGATAGAGTACTATCTAACTGCTAGAAAATAAAATATAAGCCCCTAGCTCAATTTCTAGCCCCGAAATGACTATCTGATTTGTATTGAGAAAGGCTATCCTGATGAAATAGTCAGCACAAAGCGAGAGTAAGACATAGGTATTTTAGTCGAAGTAAAATCTTGTGTGGCGAAGAATCCTCTGATGAGTATTTAGACATTTGAGCTCTTATGTTTATTAAGTGGCAGTATATCATATTGTATCCAAGCGTGGTGAGTATGGCAATTACCCCTCATATGATTGAGGGAGGCCCGTGCCCCAGCAGTGGGGACTTAAATGGGCTGATGATGATGATGATGATATCGTATCGTCCGTCATAACATACGGAGCCGAAACGTGGACACTTACGGTACGGCTGGTCCACGAGTTAAAGGTCCGCCCAGCGGGCTATGGAACGAGCAATGCTCGGCGTCTCTCTCCGAGATCGAATACGAAATGAGGTGATCCGGCAGAGAACCAAAGTCATCGACATTGCTCACTTAAGTGGTAGTGGGCTGGCCATATTAGCCGCAGAACCGACAACCGATGGGGTAATACGAGTTCTAGAGTGGAGACTGCGTCTTGGCAAACGTAATGTAGGGCCCTCTGGCTAGGTGGGGGGACGATCTGCGCAGGATGGCTGGCAAGAGCTGGATGCGAGAAGCCATGGATAGATCACGGTGGCAAACAAATGGAGAGGTCTACGTCCAGCAGTGGACTGCGATAGGCTGATGATGATGATGATGATATCGTATCATGACCCTCCACATACTTGCTGCGCGGTCTTACAGAAAACCAGCTTGAAGCAGCGCTTTGTTGCTGTGTTTCACCATGTGACTGAAAGCACCAGACCCAGTCGAAGGGGACGGGAGTTTCTAGTGGCACCACTGGCGTTGCGAGTGTCCAAGGGCCGGACGGCGCCATTCGCTTACCATCAGTTGATCCGTTCGCTTGTCTACCTATCACATTTAAAAATCATTGGATACAAGTCTCTCCAATTTCCTTTAATGACCTTCATGTCGAAGTTCAATCACGTTAGTTGAGACAGATAGTAACCATGATTGGCTATCTGCATCATGAAAGTCACTCGCTTCTGTGAAGTAAGTATGTGAATCAGAATCAGAATCTTTATTGCTTATAACTGTAGGTATTACAATTTGTGGGGGACATTGCAACATAATATTAAGTACAACAAAGTTTACCCATATCTGGTATGCAATACTTAGAAATGACAACTTACAAAATATAAAATAGAAACTAGAAATATAAATTTTAGTGTGAAACAGAATGTTGTAAAAATTTTGGTAAGAACCATCATTTGTTTTCTCGGAGATACGCATAGAACTTTTAACCTTCTTTAGTATTATTTTACAAGATTTACTGGCAACATTTTTGGGCTTAAAATATCAATTAGGTGTTAAATTGTGACTCTATTTGCAGTGTTAGTGCTTGTAATTTTGGGATTTGGGATAATTCGACGAACTTCAATAATTTTGACAATGTGGTATACTATATTTCCAACACATTTAAAAATAAAATTAGTCTCCCAGTAATTCCCAGTTGCGTTCAATGCTGTCGCTTCGAAGCCCGAGGTGCGTTTGGACCATGATCTAGGATTCGGAAACTCTGGTTATTGCAATGAAGCGACTTCCGCCTGACCTTTGCAACCCTTAGACAGGGGAACCCGACCAACTGGATCACGGACGTGTAAATGTTCAAAATAATTATCTCGAATATTGTAGGTATTGACATTTTCGAGATGTGCCGGTTTTCTTACGATGTTTTCACCGCCGAGCTAATGGTAGCAATATGCTTATAGATTTGATTTATCCAGAGGTGCATGCATGGATATATACCACGACCCACCTATGGAAGCTCTTCCATTGATAAAACTAGTACCTAAATTTGAAATGAGGTTAGGATGAAATTCCACCGAACATCATAAGAAAACTGGTTAGATTAAGACTTTCAAATTATGGGAAAATTCAAAAGTATCATTAGATTGCCTAAAAGAGGTAAACGTTTCTGTAGAAAAAAAAATCTGCGAAAAAAAACTGCCTTCAAAAACCACGAACTAGAAAGTGTAAAATAATATGTTTAACGCTTTATACACTTCAAATAACATTTTATAACAGTACACTCGAGAAAAGGTGTTACTGAAGTCAGCGCCCAATAGAATAGAATAGAGAATTCGTGGTTTTTCGAAGGTGGTTTTTTTCATGAAACCCATACGTGTGAGGTATCTATGGATAGATCTTTAAAAATAATGTTGAGGTTTTCAAATTTTATTTTTCTTGTGTGACTCCTCCCTCCCCCCCCCCCCCCCCATTCTAACTTCTATATAGTAAAAGATTTTTAAAACTAAAAAAAATATATTACAAATATTACCATAAAGACTAACAACGAAATTGGTTTGAACTAGATCTAGTAAGGTTATTTTAATTTGTTTTAAACCGATAACCGTAATTTACCTTCCATATATCTTGCTGACTACTACGAAATCATTCATGGGCGAGTCCGACTCGCTAGTGGCCGATTTTTTTATTGCTCACCTTTTACGCGATTCATTACCGTCCATGGACACCGACAACATGTTCGTTTACATCTATGGTTTGTTTCAATGAAGTACGTATACCTTAATCGTAAGCAAAATTGGTTTGAGGTTCAGTGTTTTAAGACTTGTTGCTAGACAGCAATTAATTACATTATCAGTAAAAACTTTTACGAATAAAATACAGCCCTTCGGTCCGAAAACAGATTGTCGTAACATCAAAAGCCAAAAAATTACTGATCCCAAATAAGTACCAGATAAAAAGGAGATAAAAAAGTTACAAAACAAAGTATACGTTAAAACCCCCAAAATGAGCACACAAATCAAGACTCGCTGAGCGAGGGGCATTTCACCGACCATAATTTTTTCACGTTCCATGATTTTGGGGTAGAGATTTAACGATATATCGGAAAACCGATAAATATCGATATACCGCCGCCCAAAATATCGATACTGTCGGTTTCCAACTTCAGTCTAAAGACCATGAGAAGTGGAGGAGGCGTTAGGAAAGCGACAGCTTTGGAGCTAAGCGAAAATAATATTTAGATATAATCGATACTAACATATTTCTTTATAATCAAAACGGATATCTAGCCTATACGAGTACATTAAAGCATACTATGATGGAGCGTAATTAAAATAAATACGATACGGTCTCTACTGATAATCATTCATGAACCCTCTGTGTTTGGACGTAATGTACGTGATCGGTCGTTCCAAATCCTGTGCGGAAACCGGCTTGTTCTCTAGCTTGATATGTTATGAATGTTGGTGGAAAAACTGCCAGATGGTCCGATGATATCAAGTCCTCACGCTTGAGTAGTGTGGTCCAGGAAGACCGACGACAGAAGAAGGTGGAGAGAAACTGGAGAGGCATCTGCTCTGCGGTGCGCTAATACATGCTGCTGAAGAAGAAGAAAAAAAGAAGATAATAACTCCTATAGCTCAGGCCATAGCTGAATGTTAAGTGAGGACCGTTTCGAAGTTCATCTTTTATTTTCTTTATGAATAAGTGTCAAATAAATTATTTAACGAAAGTACGATTTAAGACCCTACCGAGAACGACATATCGAGACAATAATCTCTTTTGGATATATGAAAGGCTCAATCAATATTTTTAACTGTTCTAGGACTGGTACCGCTATCGCCATTAAACCGATATTTTGAATCAGCACACATCCCTATTCGGCTAACAAGTAACAAATATTTGCATCGGGTAACGCATTGATCCATTGCAAAAACAGAATTTATCTCGTTGTTATTTGCGCAGTTAGGTAATATATTATAACAAGTTTGAGCCGGTTTGTTTGTACCCGGACAACTGTTTTGATAATGTTTGTTAGCTTAGCTTGTGTTAGTGATGCGATGAATAGTTTATATACATGTAGTTGTAGACCAACATGAGCGATAGTAGCTCAGTAGATTAGAACGCGTATTTCTTACAGAGGGGTCGTGGTTTGAATCCGAGCTTGCAACTCTGGTTTTTCGAAATCTAATCTAGATATAACAGAAAACCGGCGTGAAGCAGCACTGTAAATAAATAAATATTTCACAACATCACATACATTGATCTGACTCCGAGATAGGTAGCTCGAGCACCTGTGTTACGGATATCAGAATCAACAGTGGGATTACAAATATAATACACAATAATACATTTCTTTTTAAATACATACTTATAATACATAGAAAACTCTCAGACCATTACAAACAGACATGTTCATGCACACAAATGTTTGTACTGTGCGGGGATCGAACCCGCAACCCTTGGACCAAAGGCAGTGTTCACTACCACTGTTCCAATCTGGTCGTCACTATGCTGAGTTTCGATGCGTTAGTGAAGGTACCGGAGGTCCAATCCAGGGGAAAGGGGGTTTAAAGGTTGGCAGCGCACTTGTGACTCCACTGGTGTCGCGAGTGCCCATGGGCGGCGGAGATCGCTTACTATCAGGTGATCCGCCTGCTCGTCTACCACCTATTACATAAAAATGTGCGTATTTCTACCATTAGTTCGGCGGTAAGGGAAAACATTTTGGAAAGGTTCTGAAACGTTTAACCATACTTTAGTTGGTGTGAAGGTGCCAACAGGGCCTAACAGTGCTTAAAGGGTTACGAAGGTCGGACAGCAATCGCTTTATTGTAATTACTAGACTCCTCAAATCTTGAATAATGGCCTAAGCCGCTCTAGGCTCCAAAGTAACAGCTTGGACGCAACCGGGAACTATATTATGTTTTCACTCACCGCCGAGCTGATAGTAGAAATACGCACATTGATTTGAAAAATCCAGAGGTACATGCTTGGATTTGAACCCGGTCCCCCGTATGGAAGGCGCGTTCTGAACCACTGAGCTACCATCGCTTAGTGGTTCCAAACGCGCTTCAATTTATGAGCTTGAATTAAAAAATCTGTGAAAAAAAACCGCCTTCAAAAACCACGAACTAAAAAGTGTAAAATAATGTTTTTATCACTTTATACACTTCGAATAACATCTTATAACAGTACAGTCAAGAAAAGGTGTTACCGAAGTCGGCGCCCAATCTAATTACAATATGTTGTAATTTAAAACAACAATCAATTATTCAACAGAGATTAGCACGAAACACGAATTACGAATTGAGTACCTCTTTTTTTGAAGTCGGCTAAAATACTCGCATTCTTATGAGAATTAAAAAAAATAAGGCGTAAACTAAGTTTTGACAACTCTTTTTATCGTTCTGAATAACTTTGATTAAAAACTTTAGGGTAGCATTTTTGAATTTTAAATCTATACCAATAATTTTAAATCGAACTTTAAACTTTTTTGGCTAAATCCCAAATCCTATTAAAATTTGTGTTAAACTATAACGTGCTATATATGTAGTCTGCGCCACTAAAAACAAACCCGGGAAATGTGCGCTTGAGTCGCGATCACCATTCAAATTTGTTTCTAGACACAAGGAATACCAAATTTTAGTTTCGTATTTTTCCGCTTAGACTTCTTTCGTGGCGCGTACTTTACTTCCAATATTACTTACGCATATTTTACGATCGCACAAGAAACTAGGACATTTTTAAAGTGCACATGTGTGTGCGCAGTATGGACTTTTTTTTTGTTTTCCTATGGTAAATGCGTTACGCATACCCGTCCGCCGGGGGACGGCCGAGTTATGTCGGACTCCCCCGCCCCCGAGGTCTACCGACTAAAACCCCTGGACACCCTCTACGGTTGGAAGATCGTGACGTCACGAAGCCATGTGTACGACCAAAATGTGCAGCCTGAGGGTCAATTGGAAGGTCAACTCAAAAGTCCTATAACACACTGCGAATTCAATCCAATAATGCCTTCAGGGCATTTTTGGGGCTGCCGCGCTACTGCAGCGTCTCTAGCATATGCACGCAGGGGTCGACAGTTTCCCTACCATGCTAATGTAAGAAAGCCGGCTCAATTTTAAGGCGAGTGCTCGGCACGGCTGCCGAGCACTCGCCTTAAAATTGAGCCGGCTAACAGTGTCCTGAATGAAGGCCATCGCCGATGGTGGGGACTGTTCACAACTCGAGCACTTATGCCAAATTGATCGGTCGCTCTTAGTTACCAAGTACTTACACTAATTATTAAATATTTAAATTCTACGTTCAACTCCGCAAACCAATAAAAATATATATTTATCGGACAACAGTGATCCATAAGGTTCACTGTTGTCCGATAAATATATATTTTTATTTTAAATACCACTTCTCCTCTAGTCATTTTCTTCATTACTGAGGGTCGATTCCTCCCGTGGGCGGTCAGTTTGCTCTATATGATAGATCTCCATCTATGTCTATCTTTTGCAATGTGGAGGACATCATACAGCTTGGTTTCCAGCGTCGAACGTATTTGATCTGACCATCTGATAAGGCTACGGACCTCTGGGTCTCCTTACATCCGCCTTACCACAAAGAAAAGACCACAGCTCAATCGGATTCGAAGTATCAATAACCTCTTGATTCAAAACAGCCAATGGGCCGGATCAATCAATCAAATCAATCAGCACGGACTAGAGCGTGGTGGAGTGACGCTCGTTAAATCGTCCTGTATTATTTTAAAGTAATCTTCATCATAAAATAATTAGTCACAGAACGCCGACTCTCTACATCGCATGCTAAACATTGAAAATTTAAAAAACCCCCGACGGCGGACATCTTGGATTTGAAATTTGTGACAGTAAATATATTCTGCTACTCAGCCCTTTTATATGACACTCGTACCGATATTGTGGGAGTTGTGTTAAAACATACAATCCATATCTTTGTGACAGCGGCCATCTTGGATCGATTTTTATCCAACATAGCTAAAAACACATCCCCCTTCCCTCCCCATCCCTTATTCACCTTTCAAACAAAAACAAAAAACATAATCAAAATCGGTTCAGTGATATCAGCATGTTTCAATGACAGAGACAGACGACTGGGAGAGATACGATATTATAACTATATCAGGTAAGATATTATAAGAAATATTTGTTTGACCGTGGGAAAGCCATGCTTCGGCATGAATAGGCTGGCTCGACTGGAGTGATACCACAGCCTCACAGAAAACCGACTTGAAGCAGCACTCTGCTTCCTCTACGTGAGTGAGGGTAACGGAGGCCCAATCCGGGGAAAGGGGGGTTTAAAGGTTGGCGGCTCACTTGTGACTCCACTGCTGTTACGGGTGTCTAGGGCGGCGGATCACTTACCATCAGGTGATCCGTCTGCACCTCTACCGCCTATTACTTAAAAAAAAAAGGTTTACTCACGATGTTTCCGATCAAAGCATACATTTTGGAAAAATTGTGTGCTTCTATCCTCCAAACCTTCTGTTTAGAAGGCGCATGTCTTATGCATTAAGCTACCATCGCTTAGTGGTTCCAAACGTGCTTCAATTTATGAGCTTGAATTAAAAAATCTGTGAAAAAAAAAAAACCGCCTTCAAAACCACGAACTAAAAAGTGTAAAATAATGTTTTTATCACTTTATACACTTCGAATAACAATTTATAACAGTACAGTCAAGAAAAGGTGTTACCGAAGTCGGCGCCCAATCTAATTACAATATCTTGTAATTTAAAAACAACAATCAATTATTCAACAGAGATTACACGAAACACGAATACGAATTGTGAACCTCTTTTTTGAAGCTGGCTAAACTACTCACATTTTATGAGCATTTAAAAAAGCGTAAACTAAGTTTTGACAACTCTTTTTATCGTTCTGAATAACTTGATTAAAAACTTTAGGGTAGCATTTTTGAATTTTAAATCTATACCAATAATTTTAAATCGAACTTTAAACTTTTTTGGCTAAATCCCAAATCCTATTAAAATTTGTGTTAAACTATAAACGTGCTATATATGTAGTCTGCGCCACTAAAACAAACCCGGAAATGTGCGCTTGAGTCGCGATCACCATTCAAATTTGTTTCTAGACACAAGGAATACCAAATTTTAGTTTCGTATTTTCCGCTTAGACTTCTTTCGTGGCGCGTACTTTACTTCCAATATTTCTTAGGCATATTTTACGATCGCACAAGAAACTAGGACATTTTTAAAGTGCACATGTGTGTGCGCAGTATGGACTTTTTTTTTGTTTTCCTATGGTAAATGCGTTACGCATACCCGTCCGCCGGGGTCTACCGACTAAAACCCCTGGACACCCTCTCATCGTCCACGGTTGGAGGATCGTAATGACGGTCACGAAGCCATGTGTACGACCAAAATGTGCAGCCTGAGGGTCAACTGGAAGGTCAACTCAAAAGTCCTATAACACACTGCGAATTCAATCCAATAATGCCTTCAGGGCATTTTTGGGGCTGCCGCGCTACTGCAGCGCCTCTAGCATATTCGTGCACGCAGGGGTCGACAGTTTCCCTACCATGCTACTGTAAGAAAGCCGGCTCAATTTTAAGGCGAGTGCTCGGCAGCCGTAACAGTGTCCTGAATGAAGGCCATCGCCGATGGATAGGGACTGATCACAACTCGAGCACTTATGCCAAATTGATCGGTCGCTCTTAGTTACCAAGTACTTACACTAATTATTAAATATTTAAATTCTATGTAACTAACTCTTATGGATCACTGTTGTCCGATAAATATATATTTTTATTTTAAAGACCACTTCTCCTTCTTGTCATTTTCCTCATTACTGAGGGTCGTAATTCCTCCCATGGGCGGTCAATTTGCTCTTTATGATAGACCTCCACCTATGTCTACCTTTTGCGAGGTGGAGGGCATCATACAGCTTGGTTCCAGCGTCGAACGTATTTGATCTGACCATCTGATAGGGCTACGACCTCTGGGTCTCCTTCCATCCACCTTACCACAAAGAAAAGACCACAGCTCAATCGGATTCGAAGTATCAATAATCTCTTGATTCAAAACAATCAATGGGCCGGATCAATCAATCAAATCAATCAGCACGGACTAGAGCGTGGTGGAGTGACGCTCGTTAAATCGTCCTGTATTTTAAAATTTTAAAATCCTCTTCATCATAAAATAATTAGTCACAGAACGCCGACTCCCTACATCGCATGCTAAACATTGAAAATTTAAAAAACCCCCGACGGCGGCCATCTTGGATTTGAAATTTGTGACATTAAATATATTCTGCTACTCAAGCCCTTTTATATGATACTCGTACCGATATTGTGGGAGTTGTGTTAAAACATACAATCCATATCTTTGTGACGGCGGCCATCTTGGATCGATTTTTATCCAACATAGCTAAAAACACTCCCCCTTCCCTCCCCATCCCTTATTCATCTTTCAAACAAAAAAAAAACAAAATCAAAATCGGTTCAGTGATTTCAGCATGTTTCAATGACAGAGACAGACGACCGGGAGAGACACGATATGATAACTATAGAAATATTTGTTTGACCGTGGAGAAGCCATGCTTCGGCATGAATAGGCCGGCTCGACTGGAGTGATACCACAGCCTCACAGAAAACCGGCTTGAAGCAGCACTCTGCTGTTCCTCTGCGTGAGTGAGGGTAACGGAGGCCCAATCCGGGGAAAGGGGGGTTTAAAGGTTGGCGGCTCACTTGTGACTCCACTGATGTCACGGGTGTCTAGGGCGGCGGCAATCACTTACCATCAGGTGGTCCGTCTGCACGTCTACCACCTATTACTTTAAAAAAAAAGGTTTACTCACGATGTTTCCTATCAAAGCATAAATTTTGGAAAAAGTTGTGTGCTTCTATCCTCCAAACCTTCTGTTTAGAAGGCGCATGTCTTATGCATTAAGCTACCATCGCTTAGATATATTACGAATATTTAACGAATTTTCATGTCACATTTATGATCTGATATCGTTCTGTTCTTTTCATACCACATTACGGCTAATAAAAATAAACATTTAATAAAGAATATTTTACTACCATATTAGCCGTACAATATATAACGCCCGAGTAATAGTGTAGTAAACTGGTAGATAAACCGTATATTGGGAGGTAGAGAGGTGACAATCTTCCTGAAACATTCGATAAAATAAGAAACGATTATTATAATCATTCCATTAATATACAGAATTTGTAATTTTATTAATTTATGAGTGAACCAGTCCTCCTCCTAGTCGTATGTCCTCAGTGCTGAGGGTCGTGGTCTCGATAAGTTATTTTATCCCGGACTATCTTCCGCCAGCTCACTCTATCCTCGGTCGCGTGGATCGCATCACAGACTGTGGTGTTCAGGGTTACGCTGATTTGAACGCACCAGGTTGTCATATCTCTTTCTGGCGATATGACCAAAGAACTCAAAGCTCCTGTGTAAGCATGTGGTGGTGCTGAGTCTCAGAGGAATCATGAGTCGGTTCGTATGGATTCATTAGTCCGATGCTATGATGAGTGAACCAGTAAAATTATGATTATTGACAGCTTTAATCCGTGGGAGAGACATTCTGAACCAGCGGTAGATTTATAATTTTGACTATACTTACTCTGATGGCTCATCAACCCGTAGACGTCTCATTCACCGACAAAACAAGTTGCAATTCCTTTCTATTCTGGGCAACGACCGACCAATCGTCGATCTGCAGCCCTAGCAGGTGAGAAAACCTCGTCCCTTCAGCGTTACCTAGGACGTCCAGCCGGGTGCCGTCCATTTGGACGTCCCATGTATGCTCTCTTCACCAGTCGATGCCCAAGCCAACACAGTTTGGCAGATTTGATCTCTCCAATTATGTGGGGTTCAGAAAATAGCTCCTCAATCTCTTTGTCCTCTCTTCTACTCCATTGGCCGTCCTCTCCTTTGATTAATCTGAGTATCTTCCAGTTTCTTCGAGTTCCATAAAATATTTCTTCTTATAATATTAAATTTACCATAATGTGTATCTATTTTATCGACTCCTTTTAGCATCGCTCTGTCCAGCGTAATTGCTGGAGTGACTGTGTATCTGAAATAAATACACACACTTCCTTGAAGAACTATTTATTACACAATGAATATATGTTGACAACGTGTCAGCTGTCATAGACCAGCTGACCATTAAGAGCCTACAAAAAGGCGCGATACATCAGTATCCCTGTGCTAGCACTACTGTCTTCTTGGCATTATTTGACATTCAAGAGTTTACAGCTGCTAAGAACCTGTTTATAAGGTTTTGGAGGTCCGCCTCAGTATGTGCCAGAAGGGCTGCATATTCAGCAAACAAAAGACTGTCCAGCACAAACTCCTCACGAAAACGTTTGGATTTGAGCAGGGATGCATTGTTAAGTGTACAGTCAGCTCTCGTCATATATAAAGTGGGACCTAACTGCAATAAAGAATTTTTATATATCTATTTCTAACCATGCTTTGGCATGGATGGGCCGACTCGACCGGAGTGATAGATACCACGGCCTCACAGAAAATTGTCGGGAACAGCGCCAGCGCTGTTTTCCGCCGAGTGAGTGAGAGTGCCTGAGGCCCAATCCAGAGTAAGGGGGCTTAAAGGTTGGCAGCACTCTTGTGACATCACTATTGTTGCGGGTGTCCATGGGCGGTAGCAATTGCTTACCATCAGTCTGCTCGTCCCCCTTATCACAGGAAAAAATACACGAGTAAAATTTTAAACACAGGAACTAGGCTCTCTCTACAAGGAAGCAAGCTCAGTCAATAAAACTTGTGTCTATGGGTAGTTCTGACCCTTTATGTTTGTTTTGGGTTGTTGTTAACGTGTAGATGTCGATTGTTTATCGGGTAAGGGTCGGTTATGAGAAAGCATAATTGGGTTGATTTTGACCGCGTTTGCTGTTTGGCAAACTAATAGAGTTTATGATTACTTGTCATCAGAGTACCTAAATTGAGACAGACGTTTCGATCGAATCGGAGTGAGAAAGACCCAGAGCATGTGTCAAAGGAAGGGGTCCCTTTGACACGCGCTGTGTGTCTTCCTTGTTTTAGATGGGACAGGTATATTCTCGTTTCTTTCGGGACGGTTTCTTTTTAAGCCAAGCTTTTGAAAAGCAAAGTTTTTGAAAATATACGAGTCAGATAAGTAGTTACATGCTCCATAAAATACTTTATTTTTGTTTTTAAGTAAATACTTGTTTACATAATCATAAAATTATAAAAATCGGTTGATCAAATCAAGAATGTGCTTCTTGTGAATGGATGTTGTTGATTAAAATTTTGAACACGCTGGATTTTTAACCGACTCCAAAAAAAAGCGGGTTCTTAATATAATCAATAATTATATATATATTTATGTTTGTTCGCCGATTACTTTGCTATTTATGAACCGATTTAGATGATTCTTTATTAGTTGGAAAGTAGACAGTCCCGGATTGGTGCCATGATCAGGATATCAGGATCTGAGTACGTGACTGATCGTTGAGACTGGCAGCGGTAGCCGTAACTGGTTGGAAGATATTATTATTATAAAGAAAAAGAACGAACGAAATTCAGCTGCACTTTAAATAAGAGCACAAAAATGTCAACGTAATCATATTTCTCCCTCATCTCCTCAACACTCACATTCCATCACAACATTACCTTGTATCTGACACACCGCACTCTTGGGAAATTTATGCCCCAAAACCCGAAAATTGAATTCTAAAGTAAGCAGTTATCATTTCCGCGTTAAATTATGTATCTTATAGGGTTGTCAGGGCTGTGCGATGACAGCTCAGTGTATAAATTATTAAATAAATTCATATATTAATATATTTTAATATTTTAATGTATAACATCTCATTCTTTGACCTGATTCCGTACTTAGAAATTTAAGTATATTGTTTTAAACCTTCATGGTCACTTATGGTTTTGAGCACCATGAGAGACACCGGTGACCGACAAACAATTAATATTTATTTGTGTCTAGTTTGATGGCAGTCAATGTATTAAATTTGAATAGTTTTTTTTTTCTATTTTTAGTTTAGGGACTTTAACCTTGTTTTGTGACAGTCCTATCGTAACCTAATCATTGTTATTACAATTTGAGAGACATAGTTAACTACGTTACATGATACATTTATATTAAATAGAAACTATGTACGTACATAGTTCAATCACCGATGAAAATTTGAATATTTATTTACGGGATTTCTGCTATGAACCTTATTTAAGTTACTCTGTGACCATGGCGCTTGCAACAGTGATCCGATATATCGGAAACTCAAAAATAAGGTACATGGTAGAAATTCCGTAAATAACTATTCAAATGTAAGTAACTTAAGTACTTAGATTACTGATATCAGACAGCAGAGGAATAACATATATATACTTAAATCCATTAATTATTACACCCAGATACTAAACAGACACAAGCGTTCATCACACGAATGTTATATGAGAACCCGCCTTTAATTCGGTTCGAATCCAAGCATATTAATCTGGATTTTTCAAATTTGTGTGCATTTTTACGGAAACCAGCACATTTCGGATAATTTCCAGTAATGTGTACCATAATTCAGGTGATCTGGTTCGCTTCATTGTAATCACCATACTCCCCAAATCCTAAATCATCCAAGCGTACCTCTGGATGATAAGAAAATAATATGGTATATGAGAATCAGGGAATAGGGAAATGACTTGTGTTTGCTCACACACTTGTGCACTATAAATGTTGTGTCGTCTATCGCTTATGGAAATTGGCCGCTATAGCCAAAATATTGGTCAGAAGGGCATTAATGAATTGATTTATTGTATCTTAATGATTTTTTATGCTGCAAGCGCGTTGGATCATTCATCTGTTAGTTTGTAAGTATGTGTGCTTCGAATTCCGTGGGAAAGCCACGCTTCGGCACGAATGGGCCGGCTCTACTGGAGTGATACCACGGCCTCACAGAAAACCAGCATGAAGTACACTGTGCTGTGTTTCGCAGCGTGAGTGAGGGTACCGGAGGCCCAAACCGGGTAAAGGGGGTTAAAATGTTGGCAGCGCACTAGTGACTCCACTGGTGTCACGGGTGTCTATGGTCGGCGGCAATCGCTTTCCATCAGGCGATCCGTCTGCTTCAATGTGTCCATCTTTATCCAGACATGTGGCAACCCTACGCGTCACTGAATATGAGTTGTTTTGACGCGGAAAGAAAATTCCTTTGTTCGGCCATTTTTGTCCCACGAGAATGTAGGGGTTAGTTTAATAATAAGTTTTAAGGTTAACCCTTACCAGGGGGGATAATTATGGACCCTTTTAGAGTCAATTTCTTTCTACGTAAATATTTGAGCAGGAACTATAATTGAATTGCGAAAGTTGTAGTTTTATTAAATAAAGAATTTCGGTACAATGGTTAGTTGAGGGTTTTGTCATATATCAATGGTAGCTCAGTGGGAGACTGACCGTGGGAGAGCCACGCTTCGGCATGAATGGGCCAGCTCGACCGGAGTAATACCGCAGCCTCACAGAAAACCAGCGTTGAGCAGCACTGTGCTGTGTTTCGTTGCGTGAGTGAGGGTACCGGAGGTCCAATACGAGGTTGGGGTTTAAAGATTGAAAGCGCATTTGTGACTCCATTGGTGTCGCGGGCGTCGATAGGCGACGGCAATCGCTTACCATTAGGTGATCCATCTGTTCGTCTGCCACCTATCACATAAAAAAGTGGATAAGAACACACGTGTGGAAACACGGGGGTCGTGGTTCGAATGAGAGAAAGCATGTACATCTGAATTTTATAATCTATGTGCATATATCTATCTATCCATCTATCTATCTATATCTATATCATTAGCTCGGCGGTGAGAAAAACAAAGTGGAAAAACCTACACGTCTCGGATAGTTTCCCAAATTTTCGCATACCTAAAATATTTGAGATGATGATTTTGAACGTGTAACCGTAATCCAGTTGGTCTAGTTACCCCCCCCCCCCCCCATTACTTCTATAAAAAATTATTTCATCATCATCATCATCATCATCATCCTCCTCCTGATCTTTTCCCAGGTTATCTGGGGTCGGCGCAGTATGTTTTCCTTTTCCTGTCATTCGTCATCGAATCATCCACCTTTTTTTCCATCATGTCATTCTTCACACAATCCATCCATCTCTTTTTCGGCCGTCCTCTGTTCCTCCACCCACTTACGTATAAACTCATCACTTTTTTGGCAACATGTCCTTCCCCTCTTCTCCTTACATGGCCATACCAGGAAAGACGATTTGCCTTCAATTTATCAATGATGGGGGCCACTTTCATACTTCCTCTAATATATTCATTCCTTATCTTGTCCATTCTCGTCACTCCACACATCCATCTTAACATTCTCATCTCTGTCGCATGCAATCGTCTTTCATCCGTCTTCTTAACGGCCCAGCATTCTGATCCATACATAGCAACAGGTCTAATGACGGATTTGTAAATTTTGCCCTTCAGTTTTAGGGGCATCCGTGGATCGCATCCATGCTGAGTTGATTCGATGCTTAACTTCCCTGTCAATTTCACCGTCGCCCTGTACAAGAGACCCGAGGTACCGAAAGTTGGAGCAAACCGGTAAGGACATTCCAGCAAGGGTTATGGGTATCGGACTAGAGAGACCGCCGAAGTCACAGAACGGATACTCTGCTTTGGTTCTGCTGACTTTCAGGCCAACGTTCTCCAGTCGTTGCCGCCATTCCTCCAGTTTGTTCTGGACCTTGAGTGCATCTTCCGCAACTAGCACAATGTCGTCGGCGAACAACATACACCAGGGCGCCTCCTCCTCTTTGTCCGACGTCAAAGCGTCCATTATCATCAGGAAGATAATAAATAAATTATAAAACTAAAAAATATATATGATATACATAATCATGAAAACTAACAAGGAAAATTGGTTTGAAGTAGATATAGTAAGTAGTTTTTTTAATACGTTATAAACCGTAAACCGCAATTTAACTTCCATATATCTTACTTACTGCTACGGAACCCTTCATGGTTGAGTCCGGCTCGCAGTTGGCCGGTTTTTTCTCTTACATGTTTCTATCATTTCCGAATCCATAACCAGTTAGTAAGTATTCGTATAAGTGTTCAACTGCAGGTGCCGCAAAACTTCCGATATTCATTTCAAATGTTCAAAAACCGGTCGGATCCGGATCTGATATTTCAGATTGCCCAATATCTCGCCGGTTTACGACGCGGAAACTTTTATATTGCAACCGAGAAATAAACTTTAAACTGTTGCGGTAGGTTTATTTTTAAAGTTGAGAATTTTCTTTTAGATAAAGGTATCCGGTATTGGTATGGTTCGTGGTTCGTTGAACCAGGATATAAGGTGATAAATAATATTAGGTTTTTCAGGGTCGTTCACGGTGCCACGGAAGTGGTTATCTTTTCTGCGAAATTAAATAGTCAAATCAACACATTTAAGCTTGTTGTTTCCGGTAGCATCCAAAGGCGACACTTCAGAACCGAATGTTGTCTCATTTTTTTTATGAGATAGTTGGCAGACGAGGAGACGGATCACCTTATGGAAAGCGATTGCTGCCGCTCATGTCACGATGTCACGTTGCGCTGCCAACCTTTGAACCCGCTTTCCCAATAATTGGGCCTCCGGTACCCTCACTCGTGCAGCGAAACATAGCACAGTGCTTTCTGTGAGGCCGTTATATCACTCCGGACGTGCCGGTCCATTCTTGCCGAAGCATGGCTGTCCCACGGTTATATCATTCTCTTATTCAGCTCTTCCCACCCATCTAGCACAGATCATCACAATTGGCAACACAACAATACCTGATTCACCAATAATCAGCCTAATTTGCCGTGTGGTCCCCGGCAGAGTAGAATAGGCCACCCTCACTCATACCGAGCTGTCGTAAAAGGCGACTAAGGTAAAGCTGCTGGCATGATCATCAGCACCCAGAGAAGGAAAACTCTGCATTTCAAAACCCTCGCCAACTCGTCTGCCAAGCGTGGTGAGTATGGCAACTTCCCCTCATGTGATTGAGGGAGGCCCGTGCCCCAGCAGTGGGGACTTAAATGGGCTGACGATGACGCCTAATTTAACATAATAAATAATAATCTTTATTGCAAAATCATTAGAACAACGAGATATTTATAATCTACTTATATACTAACGGCCGCACTCAGAGACGTCAAATAACTTTAATTGGTACTTAAGAAAAAATATTGACCCTTATTTCAATACGCCTAAAGACTCTCCATAATTAAGTAAGTGAACATTAAGCGTAATTGACGTCTCTGAGTGCGGCAGTCAGGGATAAATTTTAAGTTTACAGCCTGAACTAGAAAAATTCTGTATCTCAGGCAAAAATGAAAATAGTAAAGGCCTTAATTAACAAATTAATTGTAACAATAAACATACCATTAGATTAATGAAATCGAAAAGTACCTAACCTAATTCTCTAATAAATGATAGATAGATAGATATACTTTATTGCACAAAAAAAAACAACTTTAAAATCTAGGCATAACAGAAACTTAATTGTACAATTTCGGCGGTCTTATCGCTGGAAGCGATTTCTACCAGACAACCTTCAGGCAAAGGACATTTGATAGTAGAGGAGGGATAGGTGGTGCAATATTAAAAAGGAAATGAGAGTGAACTGTAAATATATATTTAAATATTTATAATGCTAATTCATAAATAAACACAATATTATATACTAATAAATAAATATGTTTTGCTTGGATAAAATAATATAAAGTACTAGATATACATTCATATAAATTAGGATCTTAGACGGACCATCGACTACTATCGATGACTGGACCTGTAAAGACTTAAATGGATTGCTATTTATTTATTTAAAAGGTTAATGATGTTAACTAGTACGAGTAAGAGTAAAACTGATGGGTCGTGGCGCCCGTATGGGTAATAGGTTCGTCCTACAGCCCACGACGCCTTCCCATTTAAGGGCGATGAGGGAAAAACCGCTGGGGTTTAGTCGGTATGCCTCTGGCCGGCTTCTCGTTAGGAGAAGCCCCCGCCAGAGGAGAGCCCGACATAACCCTCCTGCTCCCCAGCAGGAGGGTATGCATAAGGCGCCGCCACTAGGCGGCGACGTCGGCCATTGCACTTCGGGCCGGCGGCATTCCCCAGCGAAAAGAAGAAAAAAAAAAAAAAAAAAAAAGAGTAAAACTGATTATTTTGATATAAGAAACATTGGCCCAGATAATAATTTGATGATGCTAATTATTTCGTAAAATGGAGAGCCAATAATTTTCATCTATTGTAAGCACTTTCATCACCCATGAAACTGCGACGGAAGAATATATTCTAAAATCTCCCAGACATTCCAATACTTTCTTTGTGCAACGTGCAAAATTTATTTGCCTTATTGCACGCTATTTTTGAATTTCACAACGGCGAGAATTCATATTGGGCATTGAATTTTATCATGTCCTACAATCCATTTTATTCTTATTTTATGGATCGTCTTTCATGAGGCGTCGTGTCAAAATTATAATGTTCCATTTTGAACTACGCCTTCTGAATTATGACGGTATATTTCTTTCATTCTAAGTTCCGATTCGACCATTCTTTATCCAACGATAAAGGCGCAGTTATATGCAGTCATCGTCAGCCCATTTAAGTCCCCCCCTGCTGGGGCACGGGCCTCCCTCAATCACATGAGGGGTAATTGCCATACTCACCACGCTTGACAGACGGGTTGGCGAGGGTTTTGATATAAATGCAGAGTTTTCCTTCTCTGGGTGCTGATGATCATGCCAGCAGCTTTACCTTAGTCGCCTTTTACGACATCTCGGTAAGAGTGAGGGTGGCCTATTCTACTCTGCCGGGGACCACACGGCCCTATATGCAGTGTAATATAAAAATCTGTTCTACCAACTGCTCATCCAACAGTCAACGCCTATTCTAATGGTAAATCGCTGTACCGCCAATTTTGGCAGAATAATTAAAATTTAAAATGGCGTTGTGTTTGTCACAGAATAACTAAATATTTTTAAATGGCGCTGTTGGGCGCTGTCATGGCCATGTCAGTTGTTTTTGGATTTTGATATACCTTTTTTTTTTGATGACCCAGTGAAAATGCACCTTATGCACGCTGAGAGGGGCTCTCCTCCGGGTTAGGTCTCTGCTAATAATCAGAGACCGTCCGGAGGCATACCCAATAAATACACTGGGGCGTTTCCATCCCTCGCCCAGGAAACACTGAGACTGGGGTGAGGACTGCCACGAAGGCTTCATCCGTCACCTGGTCAGGGCGAAGAGGCTCGCCAGCTCGGCCTCTCTCCCACTCAACGTTCCGGGTAGCATCCAGACTGCTGGCTGCAGTGCAAGTACCACCGAGAGGAGGACTGCAGGCAGCCCTCCTCATACATACACTGCTGGTTGCAGTGCAGTGCGAGTTAGGGACATTACCTGTATAACCTTACTTAAGGTGACGGGTAGGGCACACTAGCGACGCCAATCGATTTTAATTTTTAGCTACAAAACCGGATCTATTGTGAATTTCGGGGTTACAACCTCATGGCAAACACTTATACTATTTATTAACTAACCATGCACAAATGTTGGGTCTGTTTTTGTACGCGAAAAATTTTGGCTCCAAAAGTGGCCACTTTTGGCGTGAATCAATTTTTCGCGTAATCGATTCCAAACCAAATCGATTGGCTTCGCTAGTGTGCCCTACCCGTCACCTTAACTTAAACAAATCTTTTATTTATATGTCAGTTTACCGATGGTATGTATGTCATTTCAATTTCTTTATTGCGTGCTAGATTGGGTACAAATTATCTTAAACAATAAACATTTATACGCACGCACATGCGTACACAAGATGTTATTATTACAATGCAGCGCCCTGTATGGGCAAAGCAATGTAGAATCAATCATAGTTTACATAAGAATCCTACGTATAATTTTAAATGCTAAGAATTTAATTATATAAACGCCTGAACGCGAGATGAAACTTTTAAGTGTGTTATTTACTTAAGAATAAATTGCAATAGATTCCTATAAAAATATCAACTATTGATTTAGCAGTCTCATCTTAACTGGTGGTCAAATATTTGTAATTATATTTCCACTGCATATTGTAAATATATTCAGTGGTTTAATTGGTAGAACATTCACCCAGATTGTGGAAGGTGTGGGTTCGAGTCCCGCCTGAACGCAATATTAAAGTTTTAAGTGTGTTTTTTACTTTAGAACGTAGAATTTAAAAACTCAACTTAAACGCATTATAACGTTGGGTACTAGATAAAATATGTCAGGAATAACGAAGATGTCGGACAGCGACTCTTTAATTACTCAACATTGAAATTACATAACGGAATTATATAAATGTCGCAAGACAAAGTAGCAGCCACAAAAAAAGCCGCTTATAGGACTTATAGAAATTTGTGATTGGCTGCCGAATGCTTTCATTGCAATGATTTTATTCAAGTGGTTAGTGGGTCGCACTTTAAAGCGGCGGGTGCGCTTGGGGTTCGATCCCCGGGTCGGGCCGAAATTTGTACCTGAGTTTTTCTTTTAAGAAATTCTGGAAGTTGGCGGTCTTGTACCCCCGTGCCTCAGAAAGCACGTTAAGGCGTTGGTCCTGCGCCTGATCCCTCTTCGGTCGTGTCACATTGATGTCCCATCGAAATATAAGGGTAAGGGAATAGAGAGTGCACTTGTGCACATTAATATGTCTTCTGTCGATGGCTGATCTCTAAGATTGGCCGCCATGACCGAAATATCGGTTTGGAGGACATTATATTCTAAAATATCACTTCCAAAGATTATCTCAGTCTTAGCTTAAGCACATAAAACACACCTCCATTAGAATGTTACAAGTACATTAATTAGCAGAATTACATCAGGCGTTATCTAGGCCTGAACATCCTCCCCCCCTCGAAGTCCTTGGGATTTTGAGAAGACGTGTCTGGCAGGAGGCAGAGGTTGTGTGCAGCTCGACGGATGACGCCCTTTGAAGTGGCAACGTCCACCACCCTCGAGACATTATATTCTAAAATATCACTTCCAAAGAATATCTCAGTCTTAGCTTAAGCACATAAAACACACCTCCATTAGATTGTTACAAGTACATTAATTAGCAGAATTACGGTGGACCGCTTGCCTCTAATTTATGCAGCCGAGAGCCCGTGACGTCACGATGGAATTATTCAGGCAGGCTCGGGCTGTAGTTACGTATAAATTAAATTTTAATATTTTAGCGGTCGAGGATACAGAAGAAGCCCAATTTATCGTTTGCTATGAGGAAAAAATTTCGGAACTAAAATTAATAATTCTTATTTTTAATGCTATCGTGGGCTATGAGCGAAATTAATATTTTCAAGGGATGAGATTACGCTTTTTTATGCGTTCTCCTCGGCTTATTAAGTATTCTTAGAGACAAATTGATACAACACTAATATTGCGTTTTAAGAGTGTCTTTAATGAGAGTCCTTTTGATGAGACACTTTTTGAAGTGTACTTTGAAAAAGTAAAGTATCAGTCTAAAAATGTTAAACTTTATTTAAAACTTTATTGCACAAAACGATACAATAGGCGAACTTAATGCCCAGAGGCATTCTCTACCAGTCAACCTTTGGGTCATGCAGAAAGGGCAATGGTGCGGCGAAAAGAGGACTTATGTAATTATTACATACAATAATGGCAACATAAACTTAATATTATTCTAGTTGTAGGCGGATTGGTGAACACAAACAGAAGCTTTGTTCGAAAAACTCGAAAAATACTTTTTTCTCGACCCGGGAATCGAGCCCAGGACTCCGAAATCATAGCCCGGTCCTTTAACTATTAGATCAACAGGGCATCACCGATCCGAAGTTAAGAATCAATAAAAATCTAATGGCAACCTGATCGCCCGAACAAGTACTCTTATGCTAAAGGAGTCTTCTAACAGTCAGCAAAAAATATTCCCAAAAACCCTTGTAAAGTGTCCCACATCTTGCATATTTGCCCTGACCCTCACGTATGGGTAAATGATGGGCTCTAAAGTAAACAAAATAGGCACTTCAAGCTTCTTTGTCACTCGTTTGTCGTAAACTCCGTTTTACTTCCAACAATAAACTACCTTGGAGATGAAATTGTATTACAATATGTGTGTCGTTATGTATGTATCAACATACATAACAACACACATATTCAAATGTTGTTTATACAATGATAAGATCACCTTTTGAAATTGTTATGGACTATCAATAAATTTAAAGTTCTTTTATTATAGAATCATAGGTTGCGGGTTCGATCCCCGCAGAGTACAAACATTTGGTTGCATGAACCAGTCCGTTTTTTTTATATGAGTGGTGGCAGACGAGCAGACGGATCACCTGATGGTAAGCAATTCCGCCGCCCATGGACACCCGCAACACCAGTGGAGTCACAAGTACGCTGCCAACCTTTTCCCCTTCCTCCCCATTGGGCCTCCGGTAACCTCACTCACACGGCGAAACACAGCGCAGGCGCTGCTTCACGCCGGTCTTCTGTGAGGCAGTGATATCACTCCGATCGAGCCGGCCCATTCATGCCTAAGCGTGGCTCTCCCACATTTTGTATTCGTCTGGGTGTTTCTATGAATTATAAGTATGTATATATTTACAAAAAAAAGTAATATGAATATTGGTATTTCCGCTGTTGGTTCTGATATCCTTATCACAGGTGCTTGAGCTACCTATCTCAGAATCAGATCAATGTATGTGATGTTGTGAAATATTTATTATTCATAGGGTTACTTTTAATGTGATAGGTGACAGATGAGCAGACGGATCACCTGATGGTAAGCGATTGCCGCCGTCCATGGATATCTGCGACACCAGTGGAGTAACAAGTGCGCTGCTAACCTTTACACCCCCCTCTCCCCCGGATTCTGCCTCCGGTACCATCACTCACGCAGCAAAAAACAGCACAGTGCTAATTCACGCCGGCCCGGAGTGATAGTGGTATCACTCCGATCGAGCCGGCCCATTCATGCCGAAGCGTGGCTCTCCCTCGGCCAGATCCTAAGGGTAGGTAACTTGAAACTAAAATAACCCAACGAGTTTCTTTACAGGGATTTGTACTCGTAAATATGAGTAAGCATAGCAGCAGGCCCCTAGTCTAGTTGTTCACGCCCCGTTGGTCTAGTGATTTGAGTAAGTACCGGGCCGTGATCGCGGGGTCCTAAGTTCGATTCCCGGGTCGAGCGAAAAGTGTGTTTCGAATTTTTCGAACATAGCTCAGGTTTGTGTTTTGCCCAATCCGCATTTGGCAAGCGTGGTGATTAAGGTAATTAAGTGGTGGTGATGGAAGCCTTAGCCCTGCAGTGGTATAGTTTATAGGCTGATGCTTAACTACTTTATGTGGGTGAAGACGGGATCAAATTTTTCTCTGACAAATATGATGTAGGAAATCAAAAATAATCATCTGATCATTAATTTCTCGGGCGAACTTTTCTTGCTCGACTCGGCGTCTCGTTCCCGGTTGCGTTCAAAATTGGCGCTTCGGAGCCCGATGTACACGTACAACATGATTCAGGATTTGGGGATTCTGGTAATAATAATGAAGTGACCCTAAGAGAGGGGGACCAGACCTAGTGGATCTTGGGAACGGGCCAGTCAACGTAATAATTCGATTCTGACGGTAGGACTAAAATACTCCGCGTGGGTTGATGCAATTCGAAGATTTTAAATTAGTTTCTAGTGGTTTTTAGTGAACAAATTTGGTGTTTGTTTGTGCAGTGAAGTGCCGCGAAGTGATCCTTATATTAAGAATAGTTAAATTGTATCGTTTTTAACACTGCTATTATAATGAAACTCCAGAGTCCGCCTTTCATGTCATTTATTCCGTAATTTTGCACGTACAGATATTCATAGATACATTGATAATCACTCAGAACTTTTAGCTTACACGAGGCCTGTTTCGAAACGTCCGTACTGGACGGCTGCTCAAATCGAACTGTCCGTTTGCCCGTCAACCGAAAAGTAAATTTAAGTTTTGGCGCGCCTATCGATTATCGATGCGTTTCCGGTTATGACAGTCTTAATTTAGTTCTCAAAACCGTCAACAGTCAAATCAAACACTACTTACTTACTCGAATTCTAAAATTGACAGCTATTATGTATCGAGTGAGTTATCAAGTGACAACATGCTTTGACCTAATAGAGTCTTGTGTTCAGAATGGTATCGGCAGAATCCATAGGTCGATAAAAAGAAAAACAGTTAGTGACTGTGACTTTGATTGACTTCAACTGTTGACTAACTACTTTTTCTTAGGAATTAACTTGACATTGGCGCGATATCTTCGGGAGCCATATTATAAAAAAACAACGTAGCAACTCAACCGATAGAGAAATACGTAAATTGGAACTGTCGTGATATTTTTATGAACTATGTACTTACGAAGCTAAAACAGAGTTCAATACTCCACGGCTAATGATAAAAAAAGAAAATCAATTGGGTAATTGAATTGTCAATTCATGCTTTGAAAACTTTTTTCTCACTGAAGAAATCTTCTAGAAAACCCAAATCTCATGTAATTTGCAGTTTAATTCGCGCATTTCAACAGCAGCTGAGATAGCGAAATAAATATTTTATTTACAAAACACTAGAGTGTTGGTACGTGACCGCCCTTCAGACTTATATCGAAGAACTAGGGTAGGGCTGAAACGATTTATCGATTTTATCGAAGAACAGTTTTCTTCGCGAAAGAAGTCCCTTGAAATGCTTGCTTATGTCGTCATTTTATATTCAAATTTGAGCGTTATGGGCTAGAAACAAGGAAATTTTATATTCCTTAGTTAGGTACGTGTTTTGCCGTGGGACCGAATTCTACTCATTTTGGATAATGATACCATAGATTTGACAAAGAAGTTACCAGTCATGATATATTTTTGAGTCAAGAATGACTTGGCAAATAATTTTAAAAATTACGTTATATCATACAGACCGACCAAGATCAGAAGGCACTTCAGTGACATTCACGTGGGGGCGCTGTACAATATTTTTTCTATGGAAAAAATGTCAAAAACACTGACACAAGTAAATGAAACCGCATTCGTTCTGACTTTTGCCACTACAATATTAGATGTACATTACAATATTAGATTATTTTTTAATGTCAATATTTTTAATGTGGTGACCAATGGGTTAAAACAGAGACATACATTGGTTTAAAACATTCATCGATAACTTTAGGTACATTTCTAGACTTTGGAATATATTATCTTGCCAAATCTATACGACTATCTTCGTGAAAAACTGTCTGAATTTATGGCAGTTACGTTTTTATGATCAATACTCTTCGGGGAGAATCGACCCGATTCTAACATCTGATGCAAGAAATCTTATAGTGAGCATAAAAACCTTGTAGCTCTGTGAAATCTGGAAGTAAGAGTAGCTTTTTAAGACCTTCAATCAAGAATATACATACTTTAAAATAGCGTAGGCCCACGCTAAAGAATTCACCTGTTCACAACCACAAATATTGTGCGCACACGCCGCGCCGCCGACGCACCCACGGCTCGGGCACTCTCACTGCTCAACGACTTGCTAACGCATTTTCCTGACATGGACGTCCATAATGACAATTTAGGATTACTTCTAAAATTTTTTGTTACTTTTTAAAGTAAAAATTATACTATTTTTATTGTAATCTAGCTTAAGCATACTTTGGTGTAATAACACTGTAAAATAACAAGTTTTCTTAAATCAATAATACAGTGCGACATTTTAGACATTTTACTAATGTAAACCCAAAATGACCAAAATTACAAAAAAATTACAAATGACCAAGTCACGTGACCGACTTTGTATGAAAAGTTGATATTTTTTATGAGAACTTCCAACAGTCATAGAACAAAAATGTTGTTGAGAACTCTTGGTAGAACACGTGTTTAACGGGATGTAAATGTTCACTTATACATCTTGTATAGAGACAGCTAACATACGAGTCAGCCTGCTAAGTACGTAGCTGCACTGCAGTAATTTGCACAGTTTTGATGTCACTTATGTGTAACTTCCACCAAGACGGGTAACTGTCTTTTAGCAAGGCAGCAGCTCACACTATCTAATCCAGTCTTTATAAAGGGCCTTAACATTTTCTATTCTGCCTACCTCGTTAAAGTTGTGGTAGTGTGTTGCACGTTGTGCTCTGTGGCTAGAGGCGTTTGGAATACTGCCAATATATTCCCGGCCTGTCGTAAGAGTCAACTAATAGTGCCTTCGGAGTAGGCTAGCATAACCACGGGGACTACGGTGCGGTGGCCTTCTCGTGTGGCCCCTTCGGTAGTATTTTTGCTCTGTTTGGAGCTGCTACCGAAGGGGTCCTGGCGTCCCTGGGCAACGGCGGGTAGTAATTTGGCGCGCTCGCCATATTGCTACCCGACGGCCGACGGCTGCACACATGGAGAGGGGTTAGGGTTCGTAACCCCCCCCCTACGGACCTATTGCTAGGTCTTTGAGTGGACCGCTCCTTCTGGAGCGAGGCGTTTGGTGGGGGGTGTTCTGCCACCCTCGGAATTTTGGTTGGTTGTGCGCGGACCTGGGTCTCTCACCGGCGGTTATCCGGTAACATGCCGTCTCTGAACGGTGGAGGCCCTCGGCACTGTTCACGAAAGTGGTTGTGCCCAATTTGTCCGCGTACTTAAGGTGGTGCAGGACCAGTGGCAGTTGGGGGGATGTCGGACGACTGAGGGCTTCAGTGCCCAGTCCAGCCCTCCCACTCTGGCCACGCCTTGCCTTGTGCCACCCCTTCCGGTAGGGAGAGCCCGCGGGCTCGGTGGCCGAAAGGCCGTGTATCGGAGGTTCTGCGTCGAGTTTCTCAGCCAGAGTGGCTCGGCGGCAGTCCGGCGTTGCCAATTTTCCTGGCTCCGCATCCTCTTTTGAAGCCTGCAGGTTTTGTTTCCCCAACCCACTCTGCACTGCAGCCAGCAGTGTATGGGTGGGGAGGGGTACCTGCAGTCCCCCTCAAGGTGGTATTCTGCACTGCAGCCAGCAGTGTGGATGCCATTCGGGGGGTGGGCCGTGGGAGAGGCCCTGGGTCCGAAGGACCAGCGTTTTGGTTAGAGGCCGTGCTGGCTAGCCTCTTCGCCCAGGGCGGTTCGCGGTGGTAGCCTGGAGGTAATCCCGCGCTCCGTCCCGACTTAGCGGGCGTGGAATGGGAAAAGCCCCGGTGGTTTTAGTGGGTATGCCCTTGGACGGCCTCTGATTAGCAGAGGCCTAATCCAGGGGAGAGCCCCACACTACCCGGTCGACTCCCAGCAGCCGGGTGTGCATAAGGCGGCGCCGACCAACCGGCGCCGACGTCGGCTCCTGTCAGTGAGCCGGCGGCATTTCCACCGGGTCAACAAAAAAAAAAAAAAAAGGCTAAGCATAACCACTATTGGGGAGTGGCTTGCTCAGTATACGACTCCGCAGGGGACGACGTTATTGGATGTCCTGGTACGTCATACAACAGAGAAGGGCTAGTGTGGCGAAGGGCTAGTGTGGGGATTCCGACCGTGATTGCGCTGAAATGGATGCTCCAGGGGTTTTGGTTAGAGTTAGTAACACACATTGTTCCCTACATGTGACAGGGTGAAGTCCATGATAATTTCCCCTAGGAAAAAAAAGTTTGTCGCACGTTAAAGCGAGAACTACAGCGATAGGTCCTGGGTTCAATTCTAGGATCGGATAAATAAGACGAATATACGCAGCCAGGTTCAAAATCTAGTCTTAAACATTCTCATGGTATTCGACGGCGAAACTGCATCTAGATAAAAATAAGAAAATAAAATAATAAAAATAAAATGTTTATTTATCGGGCAACAGTGATCCATAAGTGTTAGTAGCATACAACTTAAAAATTTAATAATTAGTGTTAGTACGTAACTAAGAGCGACCGAGTAATTGTAAATAAGTACTCGAGTAGTGGACAGTCCCCACCATCGGCGATGGCCTTCACTGGACACTGTTGCGGCTGCCGCGTACTCGCCTTAAAAATGAGCCGGCTTTCTTACGCAATATGGCTGGGAAACTGTCGACCCCTGCGTGCGCGAACATGCCATAGAGGCGCTGTAGTAGCGCGGCAGCTCCAGCAATGCCCTGAAAGCATTATTGTATTGAATACGTAGGGCGTTATAGGACTTTTGAGTATAGTGCAAAATAAGTACAAGTCCCCAAGCATCGTGCAGCAGATGTACTGAATCTTTGAAATCAAGCCCAAACCATATAAAATTAATACGAGTGAGTTATTTTATGCAACATCTCAATGATATCACGTTCGTAAAATCCTCGGCTTGGAAAATGTTCGTTTGAGTGACAAGTGGGTGAGAGGTTTTTCAGTTTAGTTTATTTTTCTTGCTGAACCATTGAAAAATAGATTTTGCTTGCTGGCCTGGCTAAGCCTGGTTTGATAGGTTTTAAATATGTGTAGACCTCGCACAGAATAATGGATAACATATTAGAAAATATAGAACTGACTCAAGAGTCTGTAAAGTGCATTTTGTAATCATTTTAATTATAGCAATTTCTTTTTCTAAATAAATATTTACTAAGTACCTGAACACGGATACGGACGTATCACCTGATGGTAAACAATTGCCGCCACGACACCCGCGACACCAGTGGAGTCACAAGTTTTAAACCCCACAGCACAGTGCTGCTTCTCGCCAGTTTTCTATGAGGACGTGGTATCACTCCGGCCGAGCCGGCCCGTTCATGCCGAAGCGTGGCTCTTTTACGGTCAAAACCTTTAATGCTAACTTGATTCTGAAGTTAATGGATAAAAACGATATCCTATTAGGAAGACTTCGCTGGCCGTCTCTCAGCCACCAGACTGTGTCTCACACATACTAAATAAAAAACAAATTTAAGGGAGCTCCCAAACTAAAACGGACAGAACAGGAGCGATATCAGGACGAAGGTGGTAGGGATGAAATCGGCTCCTAAATCGGCTGCTACTCTACACACATTCATGCCAGTGAGTATGTGACTAACCGTGTAACAGACTGGTCGTTGATCCGAGATGCCACCGACTCTCTCAAAACATCAAAAAATAGGCTTTGCCTTGGCACCTACTATGGTGCCACCAAACAAAGACGAAAAAGGAGGACCTGTGTCAAAAACTGGTTGTTGAAATATATATATAAGAAGAAAATATCAAATAATAATGAGATACATACTATTAAATTATTATAATGAATAAATAGAAGCGTACGTATCTACAGTTAAATATAAGATAATTACGGCTAACAAATCAAAACAACTTCTAGCGCGCGCATACAATTATTATGCACCTATAATTTAGTAACTATATCGACCCATGGCTACCGGACGAGAAATCGATGAACGCGGGATCAGTCTGCACTGCAACTGGATGCACAATAGTCGTGCAAATAAATACTTTGACTTTGACTTTGACTCTGACCCAACCCATAGCAACAACCACCAATAGCATTCAATAAAATAAAATAGAACGAAATTAATATTATGAAACTGTCATGTGATATAGGAGATTGTATGTATTTATTTATATACGACACGATAATTGGCCCTAAATCGGGAGCTCGCACGAAGCAATTTTTGAAATCGGGATGACAAAAAATTTATCGGCCCTATTTGCCCACACACGAGGCGATTTAGGAGACGATATCGGGTCCGTCAGTCGCCGGAAGAAAAATATCAAAATTTAATCATCCGTCGAGTGGACCCGCGTGTTCAGGAGCCCAATTCTCGTGCTCGTGATATTTTTAAAACATGGCGGATATCACCTAAAAACTATACAAAAAAACTATGTTTTGGTGATACATGTCGTATGAAAATAAATATCACGAGCACGAGAATTGGGCTCCTGTTTTTTGCGGTGCCAGTGGCCGGAAACCTCCTCCCCACCACTGCCCCGATATCGCCACTAATTATCGGAACGTGTGTAGCCCTTCTTAAAAAATCTCTGGGTCACTTATAGAGGTACTTAGTAAGATACACTTCGAAATTGGCATGCGTAGTGGATAACAGAGTACGTACTTGGCTAAATTGATTTCTGCTTGAAATAAGCTTCAAGGCAGGTCTTGAACTTCTAAGGTACCTACTACATTTTATAAGTGCCACCTACAGACAGGCTCAGGGGTTCGAGTAACTTGAAGTGTCTACTTAATCGTATGTAGGGTTTTGAGTTTTTTTCTCCCAATTTCTTTAATGGAATTAAATTACCGCAAAAAAAATCTAAGAAAAAAACCCACTCTTAAAAACCACGAACTAAAAAGTGTAAAATAACATTTTTAACACTTCATACACTTTAAACTTGAAGTATTACAAAATATCCCATCTTGTCGCCCTGCGACAAGATGGGATGATGACATTCGAAGGCTGGCTGGTGTGGACTGGATGAGAGTGGCCGAAAATCGGGAGCAGTGGCGTGCATTAGGGGAGACCTATGTCCAGCAGTGGACGAGTATGGGTTGCTGATGATGATGATGATGATGATTACAAAATAGTCTTGGGCGCCGACTTCAATAACACCTTTTTTCGAGTGTAGTTATAAAATGTTATTTAAAATGTATGAAGTGTAAATAAATACATTTTAGTTCGTAGTTTTTGAAGGCGGTTTATTGCCGTACATTTTTTTCATGCTTTTTAGTGTTTCATTTTTTGTTGACCTCCCCCCCTGTCCCTTTTTACCCCCTACCCTTAGTTATTGCCAATAACTATCAGCCAAATTGTGAATGTGGTATTGAAAGAGTTATCTTTTAACTCCTAACCGTTGAGGAGTTGATCTTCCATCATCAGCTACCTACCTACCCTACCGCCGCCCACCTTTTTTTGTTAGTGACTCAGGAGAAATGCGTTACGCATACCCATCCGTCTGTAAACGGATGGGTTATGTCGGACTCTCCTCTGGCGACGGAGAGGCATACAGACTAAAACTCCTGGGACTCTCCCTCATCGGCCATAAGTCGTGGGTCGCCGGACGGAAGCTCATCAAGTGTCCTTTACCCAAAGGTTGCCTGGAAGAGATCGCTCATAGTGATAAGGCCGCCTTCGTTGTACACATCCTGTAATACCTAGTTTTTGAGTTTTCATACTTTATTTTGAGTGCAATAAAAGTATATTCATTTATTCATTCATGCAATACAAACAGGCCTTAATACTGGTGCAGCTTTGATTTTTAAACACAAAAACATTTCATGTGCCTATAAAATCTGAGGGTTGCCCTTGATTTCTCTAGAGATCCCTTTATCAGATCCTGACATGATGAAAATGGGACAAACTTGGAAGTGTGTTCTTTTAAATGAAAAAACAATTGTGCAAATCGGTCAACAATTGGCGGAGAAATCGGTGAACATACATAAAAAACATGCAGTCGAACATAGAACCTCCACTTTTTTCGAAGTCGGTAAAAAAGAGATTAAAAGCGATAACAGCTACTGGTCCACTGGGATTGGAACGTCTCGGATAGTTTCTCAAAATTGTAAATATCTACAATCTTTGAGATAATGATTCTGAGCGTATGACCGTGATGCAGTTGGTCTGGTTTCCCTGCCCGGGTTGCGCGGCAGTCGCTTAAGGTGACGGGTAGGGCACACTAGCGACGCCAATCGATTTTAATTTTTAGCTACTTAACCGGATCTATTGTAAACAATCTCGGGGTTACAATCTCTCGGCAAACACTTATACTATTTATTAAATAACCCTGCACAAAATGTTGGGTCCGTTTTTGTACGTGAAAAATTGATTCCCGCTCAAAGTAGCCGCTTTTGGCGGTAATAAATTTTTTTTTGGTTGGTGGTGCAACCTCGTTTGCGCAGTGGGACGGCTGGGCTTGGGGTCTGATCCCCGGGTTGGGCCAAAATTTGTACCTGTGTTTTTCTGTTAAGAAATTCTCAGTCGAAGTCCTGGAGTCTGGAAGTTGGCGGTCTTGTACCCACGTGCCTCGGAAAGCACAGGTCCTGCGCCCGATCCCTCTCCGGTCGTGTCACACTGGTTTCCCATCGGAATATGAGGGCAAAAGAAAAGAGAGTGCACTTGTGTTTGCGCACACACTTGAGCACTATAATTATATCCTGCGTAAGTGGTCCATCGTTGAGATTGGCCGCCTTAGCTGAATTCGGTTGGAGGATATTATAATAATCGCTTGCTTTCCGCCTGAGTCGTTCTATGAAGTATTCAAAACGAATAACGTGGCCAAACCCTATGACTATTTACACCTCACAAAAAAAATATTTCATTAGTTTTTTTTTCTAAAACCCCTGATCTCCAAAGCAACCTTGAAATATCTTATCCGCAAGAGTTGCTTTAAAAATAATTGGTATTAAAAATAAAATATTTTTACGCAAGTGGCGACAAACATGCATGATCACCTGTAATTTCATTTACAATTGCCGTCAAGGGGAACCAAACCATGGTTACACGTTTGAGAAACTATCAGAAACGTGCATCTTTCCTCATGAGTTTTCCCTCACCGCTGAGCTAATGTGCTAATGGGAGAACCTAATGTACTCGTACCTTTACCTTTAGTATTAGTCTGAAATTAGTTGTGTTGCTCAACCTTGTACTGAGCTCACTACATTTCTGCCTGTCATTGTACCTAAGGCCGCGTTAAAATATTAAAATTTAATTCACTTGTAAGTACAGACTTGGTCTTCGTTAATTATATGAGTGACGTCATGATCTCAGCTGCATTCATTAGGAGGTCCAATGTAATTTAGTTTAATAAGTCTTTGTACCAAGAGATATTTAATATTTCGACTTGAACTATGGACTAATGATAATTCTATAGTTTAACGAAGAATTCTCAAATATCACCCTAATTTTGATCAAAGTTTACAAGGTTAAGACCCTTCCTAACCTTTGAAAATGATCCTTAAGGTTTGTTGACCTCTTTGAACTTTGATGACCTTGCCAAACGCTGCAATGGATCGATTCCCAATTTGGAGTCTGGGGGTCTACTCTTAAAATTAACTCAGTTTTGATTGGATGTGATAAGTAGGTACATAATGATAGATAGATAGATAGATATTCTTTATTGCACAAAAATAAAATACAAGCATGATACAACAGCAACAGACAGTACAATAAGGCGGTCTTATCGCTTGTAGCGATTTCTTCCAGACAACATTTGGGTAGAGGAAAAAATATCGTATTCGTAATAAGGGAAGGCAGTGCAAAGAATTTTAACATATTGAATAATGATTTGATCAATCTATTTATTTACTGATTAGTTCTTAAATGTACCTCACAACCACTTTTTTACAGTCGAAGATCTGATTTGTGTTTTTTTTTAATGAAGCTTTATTTTTGAAGACATCTGTGCGTTGACTCACACGAAAAAACTGTGCAATAATTCTGTTGTCAGCGGTATTTTCGGACCGACATAATTTTTCAACCATCAAGAAAAGAATATAACCTCTCCTTTTTAAAAAGGCAGCCTACTTGTAATTCCACTGGTGTTGCGGATGTTCATAGGCAGCAATCGCTTAAAATCAGGTGTACCGTCTGCTCGTCTGGCCGTTATCATAAAAAATGTGTTTTATGGTTAAACTGTCCTTCTTTATTAGGACGGCGAACAGGCAAGCACGAAGAAGATTAAAAGCTTAAGAATTTTAAAAGCAAAAACGAGCTGCCAGTGTCTCGCGACTAAGACGATTACGTAGTGAGTATTAAACAAGCGCAAACCGGTTACTCCCGCGCCGGTATAAGATATTAACCGGATAAAACCGGATCACCCGGAGAAGATTCGTGCATACTTTATAACACGGATGCCGGCTGAATAAATCATTTAGAGTGAACCGGTTCTATCTTCGGTCGTGTTTTTGGCGAGTTCGTATGCCAAGGGTAAATTATGGTTGTATTTAATAGGTTTGTGTGATGAAATAATGTTAGGGGAGGGTGGCTTGAGGAAAAAATTGGTTGCAGAAATGGATTTATTATTTATAATTCGCTGTTTGCACGTTCTCATTTTCTTTTGATATTTTTTTCACCCTAATAAAATGTTCAAGCCGAGAAAAAAGTAATTTGTTGATATTATATCGTTATCCTTAATTATATAATTATGCTATCTATATTAATTGCTGGAATGAGTGGGGAATGTCTCGGAATTAAAATAAGTCTATCCGTGTGAAATCCGAGTGAAAAGCCATGTGGTCCCGGCAGAGTAGAATAGGCCACCCTCACTCTTACCGAGGTGTCGTAAAAGACGACTAAGGTAAAGCTGCTCGCATGATCATCAGCACCCAGAGAAGGAAAACTCTGCATTTATATCAAACCCTTGCTAACCCGTCTGCCAAGCGTTGCGTTTGAGGGAGGCCCTCCGCCCGGATTCTGCCGATACAACTCTAAACAGGCTCGTAAGTTTTAAGACTCTATTAAGTCTGAGCAAGTCGTCCATGACCACTCACTAGACAAACAATATCAGTGTTAAAAACTATACAATTCAAGGATCATTTTGCGGTAGTTCACTGCATAAATAAACACCAATTTCCTTAATACTAATTTAAAACCTCTGAAATGAATCAGCCCACGCGGAGTGGTTGACTCCTACCGCCAGGATCTTCATACATTTTATGGCGAGTATCTCATTTGTAGCACTACTCAAGTAGATCGTTGTCATCATCATCATCATCAGCAACCCACACTGATCCACTGCTGGACATAGTTCTCCCCTAATGCACGCCACTGCTCCCGATTTTCGGTTACTCTCATCCAGCCCACACCAGCCAGCCTTCGAATGTCATCATCCCATCTTGTCGCAGGGCGTCCTACACTACGCTTACCGAGTCGCGGTCTCCACGCAAGGACTTTACGGTTCCAACGTCTCGGATCGTTTACTGTGCCCTTAAATGCCAAAATTTCTTAGTCCCGTAAACACAAAATAACTCACTACCAAATATTAAGACACTACAATCTAAAATCTAAACCGAGGTATCCCTGAGTTACTAGCCACAACAATAGCTTAGTTTCCATGGACCGCAATAAAAAGCCTCTATTAAATAGCGATATTTACGTGGCCATCTCTACAGGGTATCGACTAGTGCGGTGGAAAGTTTTAAGTCACTAAATTGTAATCAAATGCCACTCGAGTCAGATATAAAGCCGGCTCGACCGGAGTGATACCACGGCCTTACAGAAAACCGGCGTGAAGCAGCACTGTGCTGTGTTTCGCTGCGTGAGTGAGGGTACCAGCGGCCCAATCCGGCAGAAAGGGAGGACAAAGGCTGGCAGCGCATCAGCGATCAGTCTCGTAGATGTTCATGAGTGGGGATGTCCCCATTACATTAGCTCACTTACCATCAAGTGACCCGCTTGCTCGTTTGTCGCCTCTCACTTTATTTTAATTACCTGACTTAAACGAATCCCCATCATCTCGATGGATGGCGGTCTAATACTGTAATTTTCTTGCGGAACTTTCTTAAACCTACCTCAGTTCTGTGGAACAGTTTGGCTGCGGGAGTATTTCCTGACGGCTACGACTTAGGGACCTTCAAGAAAAGAGCCTTTTTAAAAGGGCCGGCAACACATTATCGATCTCTCTGATTTCGAGGATGTTTATGGGCGGCGTTGATTACTTTCCATTAAGTGACTCGCTTGCTCGTTTGTCGCCTCTAGCATAAAAAAAAAGCTTGCCAAATCCTGGATCGTGGTCCCTGGCGACAGCATACACACTGAGACGATGATTACCGCTCACTTGAACACAGCCGTGTGGTCCCGGCAGAGTACAATGGGCCACCCTCACTCTTACCGAGGTGTCGTAAAAGGCGACTAAGGTAAAGCTGCTGGCATGATCATCAGTACCCAGAGAAGGAAAACTCTGCCTTTATATTAAAACCCTCGCCAACCCGTCTGCCAAGCGTGGTGAGTATGGCAATTACCCCTCATGTGATTGAGGGAGGCCCGTGCCCCAGCAGTGGGGACTTAAATGGGCTGACGATGATGATAATGATGATGATGATGAACACCTTGACAGTACGAGTATTCAGCCTCCAAGCCGAACTGAAATGAACTCGAGTCAACAAAATTACGCTTAAATGCATTATTTTTGGATGCTTGTAAACGTAAGGGCCATCCCTAGTATCGACACAAACACGATTTTAATTTGAGATAAACACTGAACGTCACATAAACGGGAATAAAGAGGTTTCATTAAGTTATTTGCTCGTATTTTCTGGCTGTTTCCCAGTTTCAGGATGTGTGTCAAGTGGACAGGCGATTGGCTCTTTGTTGTGAAAACGGGTAAGGTTGAACCGTTATGAAATACAAAGGTTTCAGTTAAAAATAATTATGGTAAATAAATTTATGATATGATATTCAACCAACCAATCTTTATCCGTGTGTATATCTATGGTATAGCCGTGTGGTCCCCGGCAGAGTAGAATAGGCCACCCTCACTCTTACCGAGGTGTCGTAAAAGACGACTAAGGTAAAGCTGCTGGCATGATCATCAGCACCCAGAGAAGGAAAACTCTGCATTTATATCAAAACCCTCGCCAACCCGTCTGCCAAGCGTGGTGAGTATGGCAATTACCCCTCATGTGATTGAGGGAGGCCCGTGCCCCAGCAAAGGGGATATGGTGGGTGTCGTGTGCCGTAGTATGGCGGGCGGTCGTATGAAAGAAAGAGTCTATGTACAAACGTTTATTTACAATCCGACCAAATATTTACACCACACATATATAATAAAGAAGGAGAACTTTAAAGCAGGAAAATTAAGTAGACATAATAAGAAGAATAACGGCTAGATTAATTTGTACAATAATTCACAGTGAAATCAGTCTTCAAATTTTCATGACATTTTTCGATTGTCAACCGACGGACGAACAGTATGACCAGAGCCTGCGCGCGCCGCTGACCCGTCATGCGCGCGGCGTGAAGTACACCTCAAACTATATACATAGAAAAGGGTCCTGTCCGTGCGTTGGTTGATGCACAAAATATTTACAAATAATTTACACTTTAATTATATATTTACAAAAGCGTGGCGCATCGCCTCATCACCCCCCTCCAGAGACCGTGTTACGGGCGATAATAATCCGGGAACCGAACTGCTCGACCTGATCGCGTCTTCCTAACCTGATCATTCCTGGACTCAGGAGTGCGATTATCCACCTCCGGAGGGACGACAGAAACATCAGGGTCACCTAGTATATAGGCCGGCTTGATGCGGTCTATAGATACCGTGACCTGCTTGCCCTTTACGAGAATTTTGAAAACCTTGCCCCCTCTATCGAGGACCTCGTGCGGGCCAGTGTAAGCATTTTTAAACGACCCATGAGCGCTATCATCTCGTAAAAATACATGCGAACTCGTGGCTAAGTCCTTAAACACGAAGATAGAGCGCTTACTGTGGCGAGATGCTTGCGTAGGCAAAATATTGTTAGCGAATTGCCTAATTCTGGTGGCAAACTGCGTAACGTCCTGCGTCTCATCAGCACCATGGTCAAAGAAATCACCTGGCAACCTAAGCGTCTCACCAAACACAAGCTCGGCTGGAGATGCCTTAAGATCCTCCTTATGCGCTGCTCTGATGCCCAGCAGCACCAAAGGTAGGACTTCAACCCAGTTCTGGTTAGCATGGCAAGTGATGGCTGCTTTAAGCTGACGGTGGAACCGCTCCACCAGACCATTACACGCAGGATGGTACGCCGTAGTTTTTCTGTGCTGAAAACCGGCAATTTCAGACAACTGCCTGAAGAGTGCCGACTCAAACTGTCTACCACGATCCGTTACAATGACTGCGGGACACCCATACCGAGATATCCACCCATGCAACAGGGCTTTAGATACTGCCTCTGCCGTGATATCCCTGAGTGGTACTGCTTCTGGCCAACGGGTAAACCGATCTACAGCTGTGAGACAGTATCTAAAATCCTGGGATGGCGGCAAAGGACCGATGATATCGATGTGGATGTGCATGAACCTGGATCGTGGTAATTTAAAGTCACCGAGTGGCGAGGAGACATGGCGCGTTATCTTCGCACTCTGGCAGGCCAGGCAAGATCGAGCCCATTCCCTGCAGTCTTTCCTCATGCTCGGCCACACGTATCGTTCGGCCACTAGCTTTGCTGTCGCATTCGCACCTGGGTGGCTCAAGGAATGCAGACTGTGAAACACCTGTCGCCGCAATTCCTTCGTCACGTAAGGTCTCGGAACGATGCCACTCCTATCGCAATACAGTTCGGCATGAGATCCTGGTAACTTCACCTTGACTAGACGCAATGACGTGTCACCATCTAGAAGCAGCTTAAGCTCTGGGTCGGATAGCTGTGCACTGGCAAGTACTGTCATATCGAGAGGCTGACTGACCTCTTCGATGCGTGAGAGTGCATCAGCCACTACATTGTCCTTCCCAGAGATGTGCTGTATGTCTGTGGTGAACTGCGAGATGAAGTCCAAATGCCGAAACTGCCTAGGAGAACAGTTCTCTTTACGCGAATGGAACGCGAAAGCGATGGGCTTGTGGTCCGTATAAATGGTAAAATTCCTCGCCTCTACCATATGCCGAAAGTACTTAATGGCTTCGTATATGGCGAGGAGCTCCCTGTCATACGGCGAGTACTTCCGTTGAGAGGGCATAAGCTTCCTGGAGAAGAAAGCTAAAGGCTGCCACTCACCATTCTTAAGCTGCTGCAAAGCTGCGCCTATCGCCAAATCAGAAGCATCGGTGATCAAGGCTAGCTTTGAATAGCAGTCTGGGTGTGCCAAGAGTGTTGCCTGGCATAGAGTTTCCTTGCAAGCGGCAAAGGCTTCTTTCTCAGGAGCAGAGAATGTCACGGGGTGTGAACCTTTAACCGAGTCGGTCAGCAATGCATTGAGCGGAGCTTGGTGCTGCGCGGCCTTAGGGATGAACCTCCGGTAAAAGTTCAACATCCCGAAAAACCTTCTCAGCTCTCTGACGGTCTTGGGCTCCGGGAAGTCGGTGATTGCCTGGACCTTGGAAGGCAAAGGCGTAGTGCCGGCTTCTGAAATATGATAGCCCAGAAACTTAACCGACGAGGCTCCAAAAACACACTTTGCTGGGTTAATTACCACACCGTACTCTTTGAATCTGGTGAAGAGCTGGCGAAGGTGGTCTGCATGAGCAGCGTGATCCTTGCTGAAGACCAGGAAATCGTCCAGGTAAGGGAAACAGAAATCCAGCCCGCGCACCATCTCATCAACGAACCTTTGGAAAGTTTGACCTGCGTTACGAAGTCCGAACGTCATGAACGGAAACTCATACAGGCCAAACGGCGTCGTGATGGCGGTTTTCGGTATATCCTGCTCTCTTACCGGTATCTGATTATAAGCCTTCACCAGATCAATTGTGGAGAACACCCGACAGCCAGCTATGTTATGAGCAAAGTCCTGAATGTGCGGGACCGGATACCTATCAGGTACGGTCCTCGCGTTCAACAGTCTGTAGTCACCGCATGGCCTCCACTGGTTCTCTCCTTTTGGAGCGAGGTGCAGTGGTGATGACCATGGTGACTTCGAAGGTCTGGCTGTTCCACTCTGTAGCATTTGAGCGAACTCGTCTTTGGCTATCTTTAGCTTGTCAGGTGCTAGACGACGTGGAGTGCTGCAAACGGGTGGGCCTGGAGTAGTCTGGATGTGGTGCTCCGTGCTATGCTTGGAAACCCTGTGGAAACCTAAAGGACGGGTCACATCAGGGATTTCTCGAAGCAAGGCATGATATGCAGTTTCTCCAGACACGACCTTGACAGAAGAAATTGAGTCAGGTGACTTCATAGGCAACGCCGGGGACGCGAGGCTAGTAATGTTGTCGATGAGACGCTGGTGTCGACAATCCACTATCAGACCAAAATGAGACAATAAATCTACCCCAATTATCGGCTTAGTCACATCCGCTACAATAAATCGCCAAGCAAAGTCGCGGCGCAAGCCTAAGTTCAGGACGAGTTGTATGTAGCCGTAGGTAAAAATTGTACTACCGTTTGCCGCACACAACTCGTATGATGTCTTCTGCCGACGCTCTCGAAGTGCCGACCGTGGATAAACGCAGACGTCGCTACCTGTGTCAACGAGGAATTGCATCTTAGAACCACGATCAGTGACGAACAAACGGTCGGAACCTGGGCAATCAGTAGTCGCCATTACTGACTGCCGGTCGCGTTTCCCGAAGTATAATCGCACGGTTTCAGGCACCTATTTGCTCGGTCCCCATACTTAAAATGGTACCAGCAAGTAGGGAATCTACGGTGACTGGAACGGGATCGGGCGGAGCTGGATTCTCTTTGTGAGCCGCTGCGCGAGCGGCGGCGAGGTTTCGATCTGCCTTCTCGCTCTAATTCCAGCTGGCGAAATTCTCTCCGAAGCTCGTCCACTTCTCGACGCAATCCGCTGCAACCGGGGTTAGAGCAATCCTGTCCGACTGCGGAGATTCGTGGGGCTGCTGCGGCCAGGTCATGAACTCGGTCTGCCAAGTCAGTCAGACTCTCCAACTTCTCTTCTTTCGGCCGACCTGCAAGAACCGTTTGTATGCCCACTGGTAGGCGGCTGATCCATATGGACATAAGAAAATCTTCCGGGACATTCGAGCCGGCGAGGCTCTGCAGGTGACGCAAGAACTGGGAAGGGGTACGGTCGCCAAGCTCCTCGTGCATGAGTAACTGCTTCAACTTCTTGTCTTTTGACGCCGATAGCCTCTTCACCAGTTCGGTTTTCAATTTTTCGTACCTGTTTTCTGCCGGCGGGTTGATAATAATATCCCTGACCTCACTTGCGTATTGGCGATCCAATTCACCGATAACGTGGTTGTACTTGGTGCTATCCTGGGTAATACCTGCGTTGGCGAATTGTCCTTCCACTTGAGCGAACCACAGCTCCGGTTCCTCGGGCCAGAAGGGTGGGGTACGAACGGCCACTTTAAATACTTCCGCCGTTACATTATCTTCGCCCTCCATTTCAAATTTAGCGATCGATAATTTTGACAATCGATGAAAAATTTACAAATTGTATTTACAAGCCGTTGGGCGGTGTTTATTTTCCGCCTAATCTCTTCGTATGTACAAATAACAGGCGTTTTTCTTAACGCTATCCGTGTAGAATCCGCTTCAAATTATTTACAAAAGTGTTCTAGAGAGTCACCAGTTATATGGTGGGTGTCGTGTGCCGTAGTATGGCGGGCGGTCGTATGAAAGAAAGAGTCTATGTACAAACGTTTATTTACAATCCGACCAAATATTTACACCACACATATATAATAAAGAAGGAGAACTTTAAAGCAGGAAAATTAAGTAGAGATAATAAGAAGAATAACGGCTAGATTAATTTGTACAATAATTCACAGTGAAATCAGTCTTCAAATTTTCATGACATTTTTCGATTGTCAACCGACGGACGAACAGTATGACCAGAGCCTGCGCGCGCCGCTGACCCGTCATGCGCGCGGCGTGAAGTACACCTCAAACTATATACATAGAAAAGGGTCATACTGTCCGTGCGTTGGTTGATGCACAAAATATTTACAAATAATTTACACTTTAGTTATATATTTACAAAAGCGTGGCGCATCGCCACAGGGACTTAAATGGGCTGACGATGATGATGATCTATGGTATAACGTTAGATTTGTAAAGCATACTTACACTATAGATTTACAGATTTACTATAGATACATATATTATAGATATAGCACCAGACTAAGATTTGTCGAATCGGCCTAAAGGCCTAAGGTCGCTGTAAGCGTCTAAAGATGCTTACAATATTTTTGTTGGTTGTGAATTTTTTTTTCCGTAGAGCGTAGGAAACCTGCACGCTTCGGATAGTATCTGAAATGTGTAGCCGTTGACAGGGGAACCAGACCAACTGAATTGTCTGGTTCCCCTGTCAACAGGTTGTGAAGATCAGACGGCAGTCGCTTCATTGTCCAGTTCCCGAATCCTGGATCTTAGTCCAAGGCCAAGCAGACCCCGGGCTCTGAAGCGACAGCCTTGGACGCAACTGGGAATTACACGCTAAGATAAGGAGGTGGTGCTATATGTTTGTGTCATACTATTTGTGTATGTATTTTGTGGTTTTAGTAAAATCATTTATTCCGTTGTGGATCCCTAATGAAAGTGAAATGTGTGGTGGACAATAGGACATGGCAATTTCTGTCAAATTACTATGCTTGTGTACAATTTGACCACAATTGAATGGAGCCTTATGCCATAGTAGCAATATATCAGAGAAAATACCACAACAGCTACAAGAAAAATGTTTTTTCTACTGAGCAAATGTAATACACAGACTCTGGGAGCTTTTTGCTAGATAATTTGTTATTCCGTTTACAAACAAATCTTTTCTGAGAATCATTTTGTTTCGTACAAACAAATCTTTTCTGAAGATGTTTTATTTAGCTAGATTACTTAATTATGGCTTCCACGTCACCGGACGACAAGGCGCGGCGAAGGCTTTGATCCTTATGTGGTAGAAAAACTCTTACCCGCACCAAGCGATTCGCTTCCACATTTATAATGCGGACAGCTAAAGAATGGAACTACCTGCCGAGGTTAGATTTTCCTGACCACTATAATCTTGATATCTTTAAGGCAAGAGTGAACAGGCAACTTTTAGGAAAACGCGTATCATCCTAGACCTCATCGCCACTTTCCTTAACTGCGATTGTGGTCAAGCGCAATAGACCAAAAAAACGTCCAGTTACGTAAGTATAGTAAGTATTAGCCTATTAATTGCCCCATTGCAAGGCTCAGGCACAGGCATCTATCATATAAATGAAGTCATCGCTACTGTGTTGGGATTAATTACCATGCTTGTCTAATGCGAATTGGCGATCACTAATTGATCACGAACTTGCAAAAATTGTAAAAGTGCCAGAGTGTATTTTTTTCCATCATTTTTGATACCACACGGTCAGACAGAAAACCGGTGCTAAGCAGTACCAGCATTGTATTCGGCTGAGTGAGTTAGAGTACCGAAAGGGGATCATTCGGGGAAAGGAAAGTTGTAAAGTTAGCATCACACTTGCGACTCCACTCGTGTTGAGGGTGTCCATAGACAGTGGTAATACCCTATCATAAGGTGATCCGTCGTCTGCCACTATTTATATCTCCACTAAAAAAAGTAAAAACGGTAAATATTCAACCGAGTCTCATTTCGTTTCGAAAGGCCACAGATCACTAGAGGCCGATAGCCCGCCTTGTTGCGGTCACGCTCGGTCTGCGGTCACTGAGTGAACGAGACCGTCCATCATTCACTCACCGCCGGAGATGTACACCGAGGGGCACTGCCTTAAATTTGTACCTTTTAAACTATTTTTTTTAATCAGCCTATAAACTGTCCCTCTGCAGGGCAAAGGCCTCCATCATAGAAATCAAGTTATCGCTACTATGATGGGATTAGGCTTAATCACCACGCTTGCCTAATGCGGATTGGTGATCACAAACCCGAGCTATGTCCGAAAAATTCGAAAAATACTTTTCGCTCGACCCGGGAATCGAACCCTGGACCCTAAGATCACGGCCCGGTACTTAAACCACTAGACCAACAGGGCGTTAAACTGGTTCTTACAATAATTTAAATAGTGTATTTTCACATGAAACTCACGATTTAAAGAGCACGTAACATGTCATCGATGCGCTGGACCGACCATTTTTTTATGTGATAGGTGGCAGACGAGCAGAAGGATCACCTGATGGCAGTGATATAAAACCGTCCAAAGTATATTCCACAAATTCACTAAAAAGCATGACTGTGGAAGGTATGTTGAAGGATTGTGAAGCAGGCCACAAACGCTGATGTGACGACTACGATTTCTCTGCCAAGATTGTGACAACAAAGAAGAGAAGAAAACTTGAATATTCCGATAGTGATTAAGTGTTCCTGTAATTTTTTTTCAGGTAAAGAAATCTTTATAAAGAGTTGAATTTCTTTTTCCACAATTTATCATCATCATCATCATCAGCCCATTTAAGTCCCCACTGCTGGGGCACGGGCCTCCCTCAATAACATGAGGGGTAATTGCCATACTCACCACGCTTGGCAGACGGGTTGGCGAGGGTTTTGATATAAATGCAGAGTTTTCCTTCTCTGGGTGCTGATGATCATCCCAGCAGCTTTACCTTTTAGTCGCCTTTTACGACACCTCGGTAAGAGTGAGGGTGGCCTATTCTACTCTGCCGGGACCACACGGCCACAATTTATGTAATTAATGAATGTCTTTTTGAGTTCAATTCTATTGAGTTTCACTGTATTAGTAACGCTAATGCGCTGCGCGGTGCGGTGTCATAATAATTTGAATGAAATCGGAAGGTACAGACAGCCACACATTAGGTCATCTCAATTGATTTTTTTTAATACAAGAGGCGACAAACGCGCAAGCGAGTCGCCTGATGGAAAGTAATCAACGCCGCCCATGAACATCCGCGGAATCAATAATGTGTTGCCGGCGTTTTTAAAAATAGTACGCTCTTCTCTTGAAAGTCCCTAAGTCGTAGCCGTCGGGAAATACTCCTGCAAGCAAACCGTTCCACAGAACTGAGGTACGTGGTAGAAAGTTTCGCGAGAAACGCACAGTACTAGACCGCCATTGCTTGCGTGTGGTTCGATGTAAGAACTCAGCTGCAAGATACTAGGTAGATCAAACAGTTCCTCAAAGCACTCGTCGTGATAGATGTGGTATAGAATGCTGAAAAAAGCTATATCCCGCCGCAGTGCTGGAGGATAATGAACCATACGTGTTTGACATCAAGGTGAGAGTTAATTGAAGAGACAGTTTTGTTTACTTTGATGATTGGCTGTTCATACATGTCGCACAGTAAATATTTTGAGCACTTCTTTCACGGGTATCAGAATCAAAGAAGGTACAAATATTGGGTTAAACAGAATCCACTTGTGTTTGATGATGAGCACGAATATGTTCAAACGTACAACCCTTCTTTAATAACTACATTCATTATTATAGTCCATTCAGTATGTGAAGGTAAAAAGGACAGTTCTATTTTAACATTAAAAGTGAGACGCTCCTTTTAAACCTAATCGATATTTTTGAGAATCGAGAATATTTTGTTAAAAAATCTAATCGAATTCTAATTTGTTTGATTTTTAATCAAAACTAACATTTTATCTACGAATTTGAACTATCTGGATACGAATTACAATATGTAAATATTCTTAGTGATACACGCGTAATAAATAATATGCATCTTATTCATCTGAAAAATAACAAATCTCGCTGGACGTGTCGGAACTACCTTCGTCACCAAGAGAAATTATCAGTTCTTGGTCCCTAATGCAATCCATGCGTACATATTTTGCACGAGACAATAATCATGATTCGATGGTAAGATGGTTGCCATACCGATTACTAATTATTTGTTTGTGTCAATCCCTATGGTCAAAAATTTAATTTAGCGCATTATGCAATTCATAAGATATTTTTTTACAAATGTTATTGGTAATAATACTTTTAAGTTAGTTATAAGGTAGGATTCAGGATTTGGTCATTTTCAATGACTCTCACAGGAAATTCAAAATTAAAATACTGTATGGTTTGCTGAATGAGTAATCCCTATATACTACTTACTTAAATAAATTATACATTGTTAGAAATAGTAGAAATTATGTACCTACATTTTATATTATCAGTGTTGTGCTCACTTCTAAGTGACATACATATCAGACGCAGTACAACTTAACTATAACCTAGCATAAGTTTTAATATGTATTGTTGTTTATTTATTCAGTCTCACTAGACTGAATAAATAAAAATATAAAAATATAAAATATTAAGTTCTTGTTCAGATTAATTGAGAAAGGTTAATATATATTACTTTAGAAGAATAAGAACACCAGAAAGTTAATGATTTTTACAACTTAATATTTTTATTTGTAGAAAGATGGATGTATGATACGAAACGTTTGAACTGTCCTATTCACCTTTACGTACTGAATGCACACTTGGAATATATTCCTTGTGCCTAAAATGCAAAAACTTATGATACTCTTTGATTCTAATGGAATGGAATTCAGAAACTTTTTACAATCTACCAACATTTCATCACACGAAAATTCCCACCTTCATACCCAAACACTACGAATATGAACACCGACGTAACGAATCACCCGATATGACACTACATACTGACATATCATATAACACCAAATCACGAGGTGGCATACAAAAAGGTTGGAAGGCAATGTGAAAGCTTTCCCCTTCAAAGCCTTCGGTAAACATTGGCGAGGCGACTTTACGTGTCACACACACAGATTGAAAGAACTAACAGCAAAAAAAAAGGTGCTCTGACAGAGAACTAAGATCATTGACACAACTTACCAGATTAGTAAATTGCCATAGGCTATATCTGCATCAGAGTCAAAACCCGCGTCTCCCTCCTCTCCTTGGGATGGTCAACCGGCGCACGGTGAGTGCTTGTTAGGAACAGCTGCTCTACTTCGGCTATTTCTTTGCCCCCGGGGCTCCGGGGGGGTCGTGCACCTGGTTTTGTGCCTTCCAACACGATCCCCCCAGTATTGACGATGAGAGGGTGCCCAGGGCTTTTAATCGGTAGACCGCCGGCCCGCAGTCCAATAGGTTGACTGGGAGGTAGTCAATGATAGGACATAACCCTCCTGTTGGGGAGCAGGACTAGTGTGAAGCCAGCTATTAGCATACCGACTAAACTCCAATGGTTTTCTCTCATCGTCCTTATGTGGGGGTGAGTCATGGGTTCGAAAAGGCACACCCTGCCACCAAGGCCCTCTCCGGGCGGTGCCCGCATGCGCGGCGCGCAAGCCAGACAGTTATCTGATTTGTCAAACTCAACTCCCCTATGTCCATACAGCCCAACCGTAGCACCCCGATCGCTTTCTTGAAACTTTTTAGTTACCGAGAGATTGCATTTTCGCCCGCTCCTCTCAGAGCCTTGTATTTTATGTCTCTTCCTCTCTGAATATGGAACAGGTGCGTACATTGTAGATAGGAGTAGGTTCGGCGTTTAGTCCTAGCTTTTACTGCTGAATGTAAAATCTTGCACATAGAAGGAGCATTTGTAAGTCTTTTTGCAAATGGCGGATTAATATTTTGTTTTATGACCTTTATTTTTATGTACGAGTAGATACTTACTTTTACGGCAGTGAGAAGGCTCCGATCTTTTTTTTGTGATACTGTGGTGTGGTAGTGGTTTAAGTAACGGGCTGTGAACTCGAGGTCCGGGGTTCGATTCCCAGGTCGAGCAAAAAGCATTTTTCGAATATTGGATCACCAATCCGCATTAGGCAAGCGTGGTGATTAAGCCTAATCAGATCATAGTAGCGATAACTTGATTTCTATGATGGAGGCCTTTGCCATGCAGAGGGACAATAATAGGCTGATACTTTTTTATATGAAGGTCACGGTTTTGTAAAACCAGCGTGAATGCAAAATCTTGCATGTGTATGGTGGATTTGTAATTCCTTTTAAAAGTGATGGATTAAATGATTTTGTTTTGACTAGTGGTTTTAAGTACCGGACCGTGATCTCAGGGTCCTGGGTTCGATTTCCGGGTCGAGCGAAAAGTATGTTTCGAAATTTCAGACATCACTCGGGGTTGTGATCACCAATCCGCATTTGGCAAGCGTGGTTAAACCTAATCCCATCATAGTAGCGATAACTTGATTTCTATGATGGAGGCTTTTGCCCTGCAGTGAGACAGTTTATAGGCTGATAAAAAACATTGAAGGACAGTGAGAAGCCTTAGAAAAACATTTCTACACTGTGACAAAGTATAGTTTATCTCCAAGAATTCTGCTTTGTATTGTGTTGCGCTTTTGCTCCAAGACACTGAAATTACTTTAGATATTATTTTTTATACCTCCTAGTTTCTACATTTACTTAGCTGAATAAAGCTTAGCAAAGGAAAATGTATGTTGAAGGAATGTCTTTACAAAGAACTATTTGTTGTGCTCTATTACCTGCTATTTTCTAGAATATTCATTCTGCTGATGACATAAAGAGAATAAATAGCTTTGAAAGGTATATTTAAAATAAAAGTTGCCCGCCCCCACTTCGTTTAGAGATATTAGTTTCAAACAGTATAAATAGATGGCGCTATGCGTGGATTACATCGCGCATGTATTTCGTAGTTGGTTTTTTTATGAGAAAGGAAGGCAAACGAGCAAGCGAGTCACCTGATGGTAAGTGATCACCGCCGCTCATGGATATCAGCCACACCAGAGGGAGTGGAGATGCGTTGCCGTTCTTTTAGGAAGGTATAGGCTCGTTTCTTGAAGATCTCAATGTCGTTCGGAAATACCGCTGTGGGAAGTTGATAATAAAGAGATGCGTAGCAAAAAAATGACGTGTAAAGCGCATGTGGTGGACATCCACCCATCCAGATGGTACGGGTGGAATCCTAGTTTACGGCGTTTTACATACAAGTATATTTTACCTCTTTATAAATAATAAAAATTGCGAGTAACGATAATGAATAGCACATATCTTAAGGGGTAAAGAACACATTACTGAACAAATTTGAACAAATCGTCAAGACACCCAGGCTGCCTACATCGCGAGCTAATCAGATTATGCACACAAACATGCGCGCGTACAGTGATCTCGACATGGTTCGGCGTGAAACTAAGCAAGAGAGTTTGCAAGAGAGACAGACCCCACACGATTATACTACCTAGCGCGTATGAATATATTTTTATTGCACTCAAAATAATGTATGAAAACTTAAAACTAGGTATAACAGGATATGTACAACAAAAGCGGCTTTATCACTATGAAGAATTCGCTCATTTCCAGGAAACCTTTAGATAAAAGACATTTGATGAAGGTGGGGGGCAATCTTACTGTCGTTAAGGTGATAAAGATAAAGATTTCTTTATTGGCCACACAATACAAATTTAAACCCAGGTAACATAAATACATAAATAGAACAAATTCTGTAGCCAACAAGGCCCAACCTCAGCATTTTCTACAATGGCCGAAGCCGCTGCAGCGCTCGTTTTCAGGCAGAGCGTTGGGCGACGTACGTGCACACATACAAACAAAAGAAAGACAAATCAAAGAAATAGTTACAATAGAACCAAAGAAAAAACAATATTAATAACATAAAGTTTCCAAGTAACATAAAAACGAAGGAACACATTAATGAAAATAAGGTGTAATGTAAATGTAATTAGTTTGTGTAGGTATAAAAAAATAAATACAAAGTCAACGTAATACATGTACGAGAGCGACACTGAAAGTTTTTAGAACTAGCCACTTATAAGACGATGATAAAAAAAAGAAGTTTAAATTTTGAAAATGGAACTCTTTGCCAATATTATTGTCTATGCATTTAATTTGATTCCCTTTTTTTCGATTTTAATTTATTTCCAAAAATAAAAGAAAAACTAAAAGGAAAACTAAAGAAGAGTGGGCCAAGTGCTTTTCTCAGTGGTTTCATCGAATGCAGTGATGTATTGATGTAAAGGGACACTATTTTGAATAGATATAATAAAAGTAACAACTTGCTCAATTGTTCAGTTTTTGATTTTCTAAGAACTTTCAGTGTCGCCCTCGTAATAAAATATGATTATAATAAATTGACATTGGCTGACTACGCGTCCCGCGCACAACGTGTGGAAGCGCCGCTCTGCGAACTCGGTTGGTGGACTCTGTGCGCGAGCCGTGGCCGCGAGACACGAGCGGAATGCATTCGTTACTCTTTCGATATTAATGTCATCATCATCATCATCAGCCCATTTAAGTCCCCACTGCTGGGGCACGGGCCTCCCTTAATCACATGAGGGGTAATTGCCATACTCACCACGCTTGGCAGACGGGTTGGCGAAGGTTTTGATATAAATGCAGAGTTTTCCTTCTCTGGGTGCTGATGATCATGCCAGCAGCTTTACCTTAGTCGCCTTTTACGACACCTCGGTAAGAGTGAGGGTGGCCTATTCTACTCTGCCGGGGACCACACGGCTAATAATGTCAGCTAGAGCCAAACTCCTCTGACGTGACGTGAACATATAGTGGGACCAGTCGGTACTCATACTCACTCGGCCCAACACAGATGCAGCACGAAGACCATCGTGTTGCAGCGCCTGCACTGTTTTGCCAACTGAATGAAGGTAGCCACGGAGACCGTGGGAGAGCCAGGCATCGGCATGAATGGACTGGCTCGACCGGTTTGATACCACGGCCTCACAGAAAATCGTCGTGAAGCAGCGCTGGCACTGTGTTTTGCCAACTAAGTAAAGGTAGCCATGGAAACCGCGGGAGAGCCACGCTTCGGTATGAATGGGCCGACTCGACCGGAGTGATACCCCGGCCTCACAGAAAACCGGCGTGAAGCAGCACTGTGCTGTGTTTTCGAGTGAGGGTACCGCAGGCTCAAGGTGGAAAAGGGGGTTTAACCTTTAAACACCAGTGGGTGTCGCGGGTGTCCCCGGGCGGCGACAATCGCTTACCATCAGGTGATCCGTCTGCTCGTCTTCCACCTTTCTCATAAAAAAGACACAATTGGGGGGGAAGTAGCTTTAAATGGTTTGTAGCGCATTTATGTGTTTTTGTAACTATGATCTCAGTTGGTCGAAATAAAATTATTTTATTTTATTTTATTTTTATGACTCGCCTGGTGATTTCATGTCCATAGGTTGCGGCTATCACTCACCATCAGGTAATCCATCTCGTCTGCCACCTATCATTTAAAAATAAATCTAAATACAAAGTCAACTATCACCCAATCTTCCAAGTCACGTTACTAAAAGCCGGGTGAAATTGCTATATCGCTTTAAAAATGTTAAGAGAGCAAAGACGCGGCACACAAAGGCTGCGGTCGCGCCCAGTTAATGGATTCCTTGAAATATGAAGCCCGTTTTGTATGAGATTACCTAACCATGTGCGGTACCATGCAGCTCGTGCATTACTACACTTTACAGGGGAGTTTTCAAACGACTTGCCTAGATAGATAGATTTTTTTTATGATAGGTAGCAGACGAACAGACGGATCACCTGATGGTAAGTGAATGCCGCCACCTAGTGATGCCTGACAGAAAACCGGCGTGAAGCAGCAATGCGCTGTTTCACTGCGTGAGTGAAGGTACCGGAGGTCCAATCCAGGTGAAAGGGAAGTTAAAAATAATAAAGGTTGGCAGCGCACTTGTGATTCAACCGGTGTCGCGGGTGTCCATGGGCGGCGGCAATCGCTTACCATTAGGTGATCCGTCTGCTTGTGTCAGCACAGTCGCTCTGGAGCCCGGGGTACGCTTGGATCATGATTCAGGATTTGTGGAGTCTAGTAATTGCAATGGAGTGACTGCCGTCTGAATACCTAACCCTCTAACAGGGGAACCAGACCAACTGAATCATTGTTGCACGTTTCAGAAACTATCCAAAACATGCAGGTTTCCTCACGGTGTTTTTTTTCCCTCATCGCCGAGCTATGGTCGAAATACGCACATAGATTTGATTTGAAAAATCCAGAAAAGCATGCTCGGATTCGAACCACGATCCCCGCCCACATGGAAGGCGCGTTCATATCAAAAAGTTATCAAGGTGTCAATGATAGAAATGTAATTTACAAACTCATACAATCTATTTTTCCACGACTCCATAAAAAAGAGAGAAAATCTATGTCACTTTTGATGATGAAGCAACATTTTTGTAAGTAACCGGTTACGATAGAAGTGAAAACGATTTTCGCAGACTTAAAAAAAATAACTTCTTTCGATCCAAGAATTTATAGCGTCGTTATCAGCAAAAAACGTCAATTCAAATTTTGTTCGGCGTTACTTGAAGCACGTTTACGTATGTGGGGGACACACGGGATGGTTTCACGTACCTAATAGCTTGTAAGAAAGTTAACGGGATTAACAAACTTGCTTTGTAGTTTTTATAGTGACACAGATTGGTTCCGCTCAGACTTGTAGAAACGCATCCTCAAGTTCAGGCAGACGGAGAATGAAACCACCTGATCCGTCTGAATCACTTGCTGTTTATTTGCGTATTGTTAAGTATCCCGTTTTGAAGTTACTAAGCTGGGCAGGCGGCTCGAGGTCTTTATTATGCATGCTTTGCTAGCGTAATGTAATAACAAATAGAGACATCTACCGAAACAAAGCCGAACCTCCTGCTTGATTGCTTTATTTTATTTTTTTTTTTTTTTTTATATGAGAGGTGCCAGACGAGCAGACGGATCACCTGATGGTAAGCAATTCCGCCACCCATGGACACCCGCAACACCAGTGGAGTCACAAATGCGCTGCCAACCTTTTCCCCTTTCCACCCCATTGGGCCTCCGGTAACCTTACTCACACGGCGAAACACAGCGCAGTGCTGCTTCACGCCGGTCTTCTGTGAGGCAGTGGTCGATCCGGCCCATTCATGCCTAAGCGTGACTCTCCCACATTTAGGTTACAGTTTATGTATGTCTACGTGCTGAACTATAACCCAACAAGTTGTATCCTAGGTTGATTATTATGACACTTAAGTATTATTGAGGAATACAATATTATAAAATATTTTAAATTAAGTATGACTCTATTGGTCACAGCGATAATGCCGTGACTCTTTTCTTGAAGACATTTGGTTTTGATATAAATACATCAAGATCAGGGTGGTTCTGTTAATACAACATAAGAGCAGTTACAACAGTAGACGATGAAGGCATCGTTCGAACGAGAGACGCTTCTTCACGCTTCGTTTGAAGGAATCCATGTTGTAGGACGGAGGAAACACTTGAGCCGGCAACGAGTTGCATTTCTTTATAGCACGGCAGAGATAGGAGCTACCAACTGGTACTTCTTGATTTGTCTTCATTAATAAAGTATTATGACACTTCTCTCGTACGGCTTAAAAGCTATTTACATCGCAACGTCTAAAGAAGAGCTGACTGACTTGCACTTTTAAATGGCACGGACGGGTAACAGCCACGTCCAAAAAACTTTCCCATATCTTCGCTCTGCTGCTAGGTGTTCCACTCACGTGCGGCTCATTCTCCCACTCAATATATCAGGATCCGCAGTGATTGGAGCCACACGTCAATAATAATGTATGGATTGGGGAATAAGAGATCGCGGAGGCAGTATTCAAGAAATGTGGCCTGCCGTAAGCATCAATATCAATGAGACATTAGGTTTACGAGTGCATCTGTCTTGCTGGATGTATGATGTCGTTTCGATGTTGGGTGAGGCGGTAAAGTGGAGAGTAATTGGATGTTGTGATGTGAAGTGGTAAGGTGTTGTCCGTGATCAGGTCTTCTTCATAGTAGCGTGTAATAACACGGACTAATAACACTAGGTGTAGTAACACTAGGAATACCTAGTTGCGTCTAAAGCTGTCGCTCTGGAGCCCGGGGTAGGCTTGAACTATGATTCATGATTTGGGGAGTCGGGTAGTTACAATGAATGAATGTTTTGACATTCATACGTTGTAATATATTGTATTAGTATTACTATTATCTATTCTATTTTGTATATAACCTGTAATTTGGTTGAAATATTTTATTTTAATTTAATTACAATGAAGCGACTAATTCATGGTCAAATGTTTCGAAACGTGAAGTTTTTCTCACGATGAACTCCTCATGATGGACATGCATTTGTAAAATACAGAGGTGCATTCTCGGATTCGAACCTGGTCCCCCCGTATGGAAGGCGCGTTCTGAACCAGTAGGCTACCATCGCTCCTCGTGATCGTGATTGGTGAAATGTCAAATATTTGTAAACCCCCCTTCTCCCTGAATCGGGCCTCCGGTACCTACCTTCGCTTACTCGATAAAACACAGATGCTGCTTCACGTCGGTTTTCTAAGAGATGTGTATTTTTTAATGCTAGAGGCGACAAACGAGCAATCGAGTCACCTGATGGAATTGCCGTGAGGATAAGTTATATTCATCACACTACCAAAATAGTTAGTGATTTCCTTTGGTTTCTTACTTTTAAGATTTAAACATGAGTGTAGATAAAGTAACTGCATATAAATAAATAAAATAAATATTTCACAACATCACATACCTACATTGATCTGACTCCGATATAGGTAGCTCAAGCACCTGTGTTACAGATATCAGAACCAACAGCGGAATTACAAATATATATATTTGATTATTTTTTTATTTTATTTTTATTTATTTATTTATTTATTTGGGAAACAAACAATTTAGTAATTTTGAATAATTTACACAATTAAATAGTACACAAATCAGCAAAGTTTCCACAGAAAATTACATGTCAAACGTAAAATTATATATTTTGTAAGTACATACTTACTTCTGATCTGTACATTTTGTGCAATAAAAAAGTATCTATCTACTTATAAGCAAGCCAGATTAGCAAAGTAAGTGACAGTGGGCTGGCCATATTAGCCGCAGAACCGACAACCGATGGGGTAAACGAGTTCTAGAGTGGAGACCACGTCTTGGCAAACGTAATGTAGGGCGCCCTCTGGCTAGGTGGGGGGGACGATCTGCACAGGATGGCTGGCAAGAGCTGGATGCGAGAAGCCATGGATAGATCACAGTGACGAACAATTGGAGAGGCCTACGTCCAGCAGTGGACTGCGATAGGCATCAGCCTATCGTAGTCCACTGCTGGACGTAGGTATCATCATCAGATGATGATGATGATGATCTACTTAAAATACATATAAAATACACAGACCAATACGACATATTCATGCACACAAATATTTGTACTGTGCGGAGATCGAACCCGCAACATTTGGACCAAAGACAGTGTTCACTACCACTGTTCCAAACGGGTCGTCAACTTTTTCATATATAACTTGGTATTAAAACGTCGTTTTTAAAAATCTCGCTCATGTTTTAATAACCTTTATCAAGTGAGAATCACATAAACTTCTTTTTTTTGTGATAAATAGCAGACGAGCAGAGGAATCATCTGATAATAAGCGATTGCCGCCGCCCATAGACACCCGCGACACCAGTGGAGTCACAAATGCGCTGCCAACCTTTAAACTCCCCTTACCCCCGGATTGGGCCACCGGTACCCTTACTTACGCAGCGAAACACAGCAGTGCTGCTTCAAGCCGGTTTTGTGTGAAGCCGTGGTATCACTCCGGTCGAGTCAGTCCATTCATGCCGAAGCGTGGCTCTCCCACGGTCAATATAATATATATTATTAGAATCGTATAGAATAGACCAACTACTAGTATATTATTAGAAAAGATACACTACAGTCGACTCCAAAAATATGTTCCTTCCTATACACTTTAGGACCTTGTCACAATACTTACCTATAAGAAATTAGAGGTCTACTTTCTTATATTATATATTGTGACACCGTCCTAAAGTGTATACATGTTTTTGGAGTCGACCGTACATACCATATTATGTACGCCGCAGACTCCGAAAGCTATTTCACTGGACTAAGTCTAGTAATATAAGTATAACACTAAACTTGGACCGTTTTATAACTATATCTCTAGTGAGATAGTGCTTTTGTTTAACTATGTTACGGTACTTAATTATATCCCTAGGGATAAAACTATATTACGGCTTCATCTATCTTACTGCGACATATACATGAATGATATCGTAGTTCAAGTTCTTTTAAGCTACTTTGAGGTTTGATGTTGTCTGACTACCACAAAAGATAGGATAACTTGTTTATTATTTCATCTTGGATATACGCCAGATATATATCAAAGCAATAGATGTAATCATAACATCGATACTTTATAAAATAGGAGATATTCCTCGTCACCATATACCTCGCAATAAAAATAATCTCATCCAAATAACTTCTAAATTAACATTACACAGCTCCGGACCTTACCTGATGTCGATCAAATTATATAATAAATTGCCAAACTACATAAAAAACGAAAATAATTACAATAAGTTTGTTCATTTATTAAAAGATTTACTTACTCATAAATGCTACTACTCAGTAAACGAATATTTACAGGATAAAATATAAGAAAAAACAAGTACATGTGGATTATAAATGAATTGCAAATTCCAAATATTACTATTACATAGAAGAATACATATCAAAAGCAAATACCAAGTAAATAAAATAAGAAATGTCTGCTCCTCTCTATGCCAACTTGCGATGCCTACCAAGGCGCATATGTTCTTTTGATTGTGTAATGTTACCACAAACCTAGTCATATGTAATGCAAATAATAATAATAAGTACGTCATAATAAACGATTTTATTGATGCAAATTGCTAAGATGTTTTATTGCAGTAAGTAGAAAAAAAAATGTTTTTTACTTAAAGGTAACCTTTGTCCTTAAGGCGACGGGTAGCCCTTACTAGTGCCACTAATCGATTTAAATTGCTAGCTACTAAAATGGATCTATTTTAAACTATTTCGGAACGCTAGTCTCTAAGCAAACATTTAAACTATTTATTTAATAATTATGCACTACTTTTTGATCTGTTTTTGCACTCGAAATCTGGATTAACGCCATAAGTGGCCATTTACGGTAATTCAAATTTCAAGTACAAAAGTAGACCCAAAAGTTAAGTATAAGTATTAAATAAATACGAATAATACGAGAGGCTGCAGCTTGTAAATTGTTAAAGATATCCGTTTTGGTTGCTAACAATTTAAATTAGTCTTTAGTGTGCCCTTAAAATCCGTCACCTTAAAACTTTGACCTTAACAGTTGTTCTGAACAAGCAATCGCAAAAAATATGAACTGTTTGAAAATAAAAATTATCTCAATTTAGCTAATGGGTTTTTATGAAAAAGCTTTATTAAGTTCAACAATTGTGGGCATAAACAATTTGATAAAACTACCCGAAACGTCAAGATTTCCTCATAATGTTTTTCTTCATCATCATCATCATCATCATCATCATCAACCCATTTAAGTCTCCACTGCTGGGGCACGGGCCTCCCTCAATCACATGAGGGATAATTGCCATACTCACCACGCTTGGCAGACGGGTTGGCGAGGGTTTTGATATAAATGCAGAGTTTTCCTTCTCTGGGTTCTGATGATCATGCCAGCAGCTTTACCTTAGTCGCCTTTTACGACACCTCGGTAAGAGTGAGGGTGGCCTATTCTATTCTGCCGGGGACCACGCGGCTAGTTTTCCCTCAACGCAGAGCTAATGCTAGAAATATAATACACATAGATTAGAAAAGTCAAAAGGTGCATGCTCGGAATTCAACCTTCGTTCTCCAGTTTAAATAAAAAATCTCCGAAAAAAAAACCACCTTCAAAAACCACGAACTGAAGTGCAAAGTCAATAAACTATTTGAACAGTACACTCGAGAAAAGGTTTTACCGAAGTCAAAGGCTAATATACTACCTTGTAATACAACATTCAGTTATTCAATGGCGGTTAGGCGCCGACCCTTTCAAACAAAAAATAACTATTTTAAAATCTGTTTATAATTTACGGAGCTATCGCGTAACATACATACAAAAAAAGGAACAATCACAAGAAATGAGAACCTCCTCCTTTTTGAAGTGGGTTAAAAAAAAACTTTAGAGTTTTTATTCACTAAACTGCACTCCGTTTGACGTTCTAAAGCCATGTTCCAGTATGTATGGGCCGGCATCATCATCATCATCAGCCCATTGAAGTCCCCACTGCTGGGGCACGGGTCTCCCACATGAGGGGTAATTGCCATACTCACCACGCTTTGATATAAATGCAGAGTTTTCCTTCTCTGGGTGCTGATGATCATGCCAGCAGCTTTACCTTAGTCGCCTTTCACGACACCTCGGTAAGAGTGTGGGTGGCCTATTCTACTCTGCCGGGACCACACGGGCAACACCAGTATGTGTGGGCCGGCTCAACCGAAGTGAAATACCACGGCCTCATAGAAAACAAGCGCGAAGTAGCGCTGGCCTTGTGATTGAGGGCACCGGAGGCTTAATCCAGGAAATGTAGTTAAAGACCGAACTTGTGACTCCGCTGGTTTTTTTATGTAACAGGTGGTAGACGAGCAGACGCATCACCGGATGGTAATCGATTTTCGCCGCCCATAGACACCCGTGACACCAGTGGAGTCACAAGTGCGCTGCCAACCTTTAAACCCCCTTTTAACCTCACTAACGCAGCGAAATACAGCACAGTGCTGCTTCACGCTGGTTTATGTCCATATGCGGCGGTAATAGTTTACCTACAGGTGATTCGTGTGCTGATCTCCTCATCTGCCACCTAACACAAAAATAACTCGCTTAATCGATTTTTTTTTACAGAGGCTTAGTATATTAGCTCTTCTCAGCCTGATGGTAAGCAATAGAAGAACCCAAGTTGCAATTAATAAGGAAGCGATGTCAAGGTATCACCTCCATTGGCACTACCATACTGGCCCGCAAGATGCTTCTTCACGCTTTCTTTGAAGGAATCCATATAACAGGAAGGACTAAATACATACGCCGCGTTTATTTTTATGATATAGGTGGCAGCCGAGACGACGATGGTAAGCGATTACCGCCGCCCATGAACACCTGCAACACCAGTGGTATCACGAGTGCGCTGCTTACCTTTTAACCCCCCTTCCCCTGGATTGGGCCTCCGGTACTCTCACTCACGCAGCGATACGAGGACGTCGTATTACTCCGGTCGAGCGTGCTCTCCCACTGTTAAAGAGTTCCATTTCATGATTGATTGATATCTTACAATATCATCCTAATACCTTCCGTCCAATCAGAAAGAAGCCAACCTTCTGTAAACAGTGATCTGACAAAACCCCAACAAAACGTAACTTCATCAGCGAGGTCAAAACGACTAACAAAACGTGCGGATGGGACGTGACGACGTGAGGGCGAAGCACAATTCGAGATTCGTTGACGGGGTTAGAGGAGCGTGACAAAGTACACGGAATAGTACGGAGGTTTATTTTCAAGCCATTGTCCGTGGTAAGGGGGTACAAAGAAGATAAATAAGTTACGTATTCACCAACTTTCAGAATCCTGGCTGACACTGGGAATTTCTAAGAAAAACTCAGGCAAAAGTTTTAGGGTTCAAGCGAAGTCATTCCATTTATATTATTACTAGCGATCACTTGTTCCGCTCGAGTGAGAATCGGTTTGCCACATATGTAGCTATAGCCTATATCACTTTCCATCCCTACAACTATCTCCATTAAAAAAATCACGTTAATTTGTTGCTCCGTTTTGCCGTGAAAGACGGACTCGCAAACAGACACACACATACACAAACTTTCCCATCAATAATAATTGTATGAATATTTATGTAGTGGACGAGCCAAATAGGATCCCTCTTCATCTTAGCGTGTAATTCTCAGTTGCGTCCAAAGCTGTCGCCCTGGAGCCTGAGGTACGCTTGGACCATAATCCTTGCTATGGGGAGTCGGTAATTACAATGAAGTGACTGCCATCTGACCTTCGCAACCCTTTAACAGGGGAACCTGACCAACTGAAATACTGAATCATGGTTACACGTTTCAGAAACTATCCAACACGTGCAAGTTTCCTCACGATGTTTTCTCCCCACCGCCGAGCTAATGGTAGAAAAACGCACATATATTTGAAAACCTGATCCCCCTCCCCGTATGGAAGGCGCGCTCTGAACCACTGCGCTACCATCGCTCCCCACGACGGGCGAGCCAAATGGATCATCTGATGATAAGCAATTGCTGAAGGTCATGGGCGATAGCAATAGAGTGGACAACACACTGGTGTTGTCCACTGGGAAAAAACAAAATTACGGTAAGAGAGTCAACCTTCTGCATGCAACGCGACGACCGGCTCGACCGGACTGATACCATGGCTTCACAGAAAACCAGCGTGAAGCAGCACTGTGCTAGTCAATCGTGGTAGGCGTGGATCACCTGATGCTAAGCGATTGCTGCCGCCCATGGAGTCATAAGTGCGCTGCCAAACTTTGAACCCCCCTTTCCTCCGGATTGGGCCCCTCACGCAGCAAAACGCAACAAAACTGTACGCCAGCTTTTCTGTGAGGTTATGGTTAAATCATGATATTATCTACTCGAGACGATTTGTAATTGTTTCTTCTATCAGGAAACCAGCTCTTGGGATCTTTTGTATTTTCTGAATTGAGAATTTGCTTGATATTATAAAAACATACTTCATGTATTATATGGATGATGTCATGATATAAGATTGAAAGACCTAGGCCTTCAGAGAATGCTGGATTGGCTGAAAACCAACGCTGTCTTGGAATGTCTCATTCAGTGGCAGCACAAGCAGAGCCACCTCCTTTTGCTTATATTAAGGACATAATTTACCCACTTCTATGTTTATTATATGTATCATGTCTTCATCGTTAGCCCATTTAAGTCCCCACTTGCTGGGGCACGGGCTTCCCTCAATCACATGAGGGGTAATTGCCATACTCACCACGCTTGGCAGATGGGTTGGCGAGGTTTTTGGTATAAATGCAGAGTTTTCCTTCTCTGGGTGCTGATATTCATCATGTACTTGGTATCATGTCTTAATAAGCAATAAACTTATTTGAATTTGTATTTGAAAGACGGACGGACCGTGGGAGAGCCACGTTCTGTATGACCGTGGCAGAGTGCTTCGGGCTGAATGAATGAGCCTGCTCAATCGGAGTGATACCACGGCCTCACAGAAAACCAGCGTAAAGCAGCACTGGGCTATATTTTGCTGCGTGAGTGAGGGGCCCATCTCAGGGGAACGGGGTGTTTAAAGATTGGCAGCGCACGTGACTCCGCTGGTGTTACGGGGTGTGGGTGTGATGGGCGGCGGCAATCGCTTACCATGCAGGTGATCCGTCTACCACCTATCACATTAAAAAAAATATCCCCAAAAGTGTACGCCCCCAAAAATACAGTGCATACACATACACTGCATAATAGAGACAAATACTTTGTCCAGTTATTTCGCTTGTATGACATCGCGTTGCGCGTTGTGTGAACGTATCACGACCACGCGGGCTGTAACTTACTGGCGAATAAAGAGTAACCGACCATTACTGGACTGTCGCGTAAATCACGACAGAATGACATCACACGATTTTATAGCACCTACTGATGGACGTAATGTAGCAAGTGACGGATGGGTTTTTAAAGAGTGAAGAATGTACGGTATGAACTGCTCTATCCTTTTTTATGGACTTATTCCACGCACGGTTACAGGCCGCGCGTGTGATTCCGCCAGTGTCAAGAAATTTATTGAAAATAAGTGGGTACTCAACAGTCGAAGTCAGTTAAAATCACAGTCACTCAATAAAGCGCCAGTGTTTTACGTTTTATCGACCTCCGTATTGTGTCGATACCACTCTAAACAGAATCGCGGGTTTTAAGACTCTGTTAGGTTCAAGCAAGTTGTCCGTGACAACTTACTCGACACACAATAGCAGTGTTAAAAACGATACAATTCAACGATTCCTATTATAAGGATCACTTTGCAGCACTTCACTGCACAAATATATACCAAATTTGTTCACTAAAAACCACTAGATACTAATTTAAAACCTTTAAATTGCATCCAACGCGCACTGACTCCTACCGCCAGAATCCTCAATCCATTGATAATGATGATGTTCTGAAATTGTGTTGAAACATCTACGTTTATTAACAAAGTTCGGATAAAAGATGGCCGATTGAGTTGAAATGTATTGAAATGGTAGTTACCATATATAAAAGAAGCGTAGGACGTCCATCCGATTAAGATTGCAACAACTCGCTAACCGCAGACCGCATTCAAATCCCTGCGCTGTGTTTCACCGAGTGAATGTACCAGTGGCCCAATCAGCGGAGGAAAGGTTGACACTTCATCGTCAGCCCATTTAAGTCCCCGTGCTGGGGCACGGGCCTCCCTCAATCACATGAGGGGTAATTGCCATACTCACCACGCTTGGCAGACGGGTTGGCGAGGGTTTAGATATAAATGCAGAGTTTTCCTTCTCTGGGTGCTGATGATCATGCCAGCAGCTTTACCTTAGTCGCCTTTCATGACACCGCGGTAAAAGTGAGGGTGGCTTATTTTACTCTGGCGGGGACCACACGGCTAAATTAATATGGATGGGCGGTGAAAATCTCGTACCATCAGATCCATCTGCTCGTCTGTCACCTATCAGAAAATGAAAACCCATAACGCCATTAACATGGTACATGTCGGGCGGGCGGGTAGGGCGAAGGTCGCCCTATTGAAACTCGTCTCTGAATTTCAGATTTTTTTTCTGCCTACTGTTCTAATATAACCCAACCAATATTTTTGTGGCGGTAATACATACTGAACTCTATAAAACTAAAAATATTGGTTAGGTTAGGTTAGAACAGTGGATAGCAAAAAAATCCTTAAATTCTGTCATCGTTTCAGCCAATAGACGTCCACTGCTGGACATAGGCCTCCCCCAATGTTCTCCACACAGATCGGTCCTGTGCCTCCCGCATCCAATGGATTCCCGCGATCTTCACCAGATCGTCGGTCCACCTTGTTAGTTCTCCTGCGGATCTCATCATTTCTGATACGATCACGCAGGGAGACTCCGAGCATAGCCCTCTCCATTGCTCTCTGGGTGACTTTGAGCCTCCTTAATCGGCACATTGTAAGCGGCCACGTTTCGGTTCCGTATGTCATCACTGGCAACACACACGCATTAAAGACTTTCGTCTTGAGACACTGCGGTAGATCTGCCGAAAATATGCTGCGTAGCTTCTCGAACGCTGCCCAGCCGAGTTGGATTCGTCGATCGACCTCTTTCTGTGACGAGTTTTAATAGGGCGAGTTTCCCCCTAGCCCATGTCGGGATGCAAAAGGTTGTAAAATGTGTCTAGAAAGTCATGAAATTTAGGAAATAACCAAATTCTATGCCATACCACGCCACACCCAGTGTCGTAACCGGCAGTGGTTCCATAATTTATTCTCACGACTTTTTGACAAATTATAAAGGCGCTTCACTCTTTGACACTTGCGTTATTAGCCTCAAACCACCCTTCATGCAAAACAAACTCTTCAAACAGCCAAAAAGGAACAAGGCACAACTTTTACACGGATCTTTTCTCGCTAAAATAAAACCGTGGTGCCACAGCCAGGAGTAATTTTATTCACGAGTTTTTAACGACTAAAAATGCCCTGTGGCCGAAACGTGACTTTGGCGAAGTTGGGGCTGCGGCGAGGTACAGTTGCAGTCTTGTTGCGTCTGTAATAGGTATGTTAGCTGAGCTGAGTTTGCGCCCCGTATATAGATAGATAATAATAATATAATAATAAATAAATATCACAACATCACATACATTGATCTGACTCCGAGATAGGTAGCTCAAGCACCTGTGTTACGGATATCAGAATCAACAGTGGGATTACAAATTTATAAATGTAATACTTTTCTTTTGTAAATACATACTTATTATACATTGCAAACACCCAGACCAATACAAACAAACATGTTCATGCACACAAATGTTTGTACTGAGCGGGGATCGAACCCAGAACCCTTGTATCAGAAGCAGCGTTCACTACCACAATCGGATCGTCAAGTAATAGTCAACAACAACAAAAATAGATACTCATAGATCTTTGAGGCAAGAACATGCGTAACATCCTAGGCCTTATTTATTTATTTATTTATTGAGGACAACCAACAAATCTTACACCGAATAACCGTAAAAAAACTTACATTAAAATATATGCTAAGTGTAGATTCAGTTACAGGCTGCCACGACTTATCGCCACTTTCCGTCACAGATGGGATTGCGGTCAAGTGTTAGCCTATAAATTACTGCCTCGGTGGCGTAGTGGTTAGCGGGTCGCACTATAAAGCGACGGCTACGCAAGAAGTCCCGGGTTCGATCCCCGGGTCGGGCCAAAAAATTGTACCTAAGTTTTCGGTAAAAAATTCTCAGTGTCCGCCCGGAGTTTGGAAGTTGGCGGTATTGTACCCCCGTACCGCGGAAAGCACGTTAAGCCGTAGGTTCTGCGCCCAATATCTCACCAGTCGTGTCACCCTGGTGTCCCATCGGAATATGAGGGTAAGGGAATATAGAATGCACTTGTGGTTGCACACACACTTGAGCACTAAAATATATCCTGCGTACGTGGCTGTTCGTTGAGATTGGCCGCCGTAGCCGTAGGTTGGATAATATTATTTATTATAAATAAAATTATAATATTATAAATAGCAGTGTCTTCATGGCACAATATAGAATACTGAAAAAATTAGGTATGCAGAAATTGAGTCCTACAATAAAACGATACCTCGAGAGAATGGACGTAAGTGAAAATTGTAAACCCCCTTAGCAATATTGAACTTTAAAAAAATCGCATTTCATTTTATTTTACACTTGTTTTATAAACTCGGTTCCGGCTCCCGCAAACTTGTATCAATTCTAAAGGGTACTGTTCGGCCTACTAGCGCCACGTTTGTTTATTATAAATTATGATGATTTCAAGACATTAAAAAAAACTCTTCGTAGTAAACTGAATAAAAATATTTGTGTCTAATGTTTGAAACTTCATTGCCTCATATGGAATTTTTTGACAAAAGTGGTAACTTTTTACCCGACTACGGCGAAGCAAAAAAGGAGGGTTATGATTTTGACTTGCATGTATGGTTGTTCATCTGTTCCCTTATTACTTCTAAGCTAGTTATCATATTTGAACAAATGTGGTGTCTTAAGAAGCATCTTAATTGTCTTCTGGTTATCAGTGACATGATGTCACGTTAAATTGACTACAGCGCCCTCTAGGGGACTTAGAGTAAGGAACTAAAAAAAAAATTGCTTGACGGTACCGTGTAGGGTAGGCAAATGAAAGAGCTTTTTTAGCACATTTCAAATATGTAATTTTATTTACATAACTAAAAATATGTTAAATAAAAATAAAGTTTAATAACTAAAACCCGACTACCAAAAAAACACACTCTGAAAGGTACGAAACAAGAAAATTGTTTCTGCTCAAATTATTATGCCGTATCGCCATGGTCGTATGCCACCTACTGTAGTAAAGCAGATTCATTATAAAAATAAAATAAAATCAATGTGGCATACGATCACGGCGATACGGCAATTATTTCAGCAGAGACAATTTTCTCGTACTTTTTAGAGCGTGTTTTTTTGGTTGTTGGGTTTAGTTTTTAAACTTTATTTTTACGAGAATATCAGAATAATAAAGATATACTTTGATTTTCTTACGGTAGCAGCTAAGTCGAGCCATGGTACCTTAGTGGATATGAATGCGCCTTCCACACGGGAGGTTGTAGGTCTTAATTACAGCATTAACCTCTGGAGTTTTCTAATCTATATGCGTATAGCATTAATGGAGATGTGAGGGAAAATATCGTGAGGAAATTAGCACGTTTCGAATAGTTTCTAAATCCTGTAACCATGATTCAGGTGGCTTGGTTTCCCTGTCTAAGGGTCGTAAAATTAAAAAATATATTTTTTAATTTACAAATAGGTAATTACTTAAGTTAGCTGTGTTTGTCACCCGCTGTCCTGAAATATATTAATTTTATAAGTATATATTGTTTAGTTACTTATTTATCGATGTTTCTAATTTATTTTTTGTATATTCACTATATTATATTCTATACTTTTGGAATCTGTAAAGCCATACAACTTTTGCGCGCAGTTGCGCTCTCCCACCCAAGGCACCTGCGGAAGACCAGCGTCGGGGCGTCTGCGACATCCCGACACATGCTGAGTATGTGCCTTTTCAGCGATCATATTCTAGTGTTTACCTATAGTTAAATATATTGTTTTTGTTAATGATATATCTACCTACTGAATTTGTCTTATGTCTGTCTGTATGTAACCGTGTATGCTTCGCTGAATTAAATATTTACTTACTTACTTATAGGCAAGACGGCAGTCGCTTCATTGTAATTACCAGACTCCTTAAATCTTGTGTCATAATTAAAGCGTAAGCATCCAAAGCTGTCCCTTAGGATTTGTCTTGTCTTTTTTGACCGTGGGAGAGCCACGCTTCGGCATGAATAGGCCGGCTCGACCGGAGTGATAGAAAACCTCACAGAAAACCGGCGTGAAGCAGCACTGTGCTGTGTTTCGCTACGTGAGTGAGGGTACCGGAGGACCAATCGGCAGGAAAGGGGGGTTGAAAGGCCTGGCAGCGCACTTTTGAATCTACTTGTGTCACGGGTGTCCATGGCCGTCTGCTCGTCTGTCACCTATCACATAAAAAAAACATAGGAGCCCGGCCGCTGAAATGAGTGAGATATTTTAACATATAGATATATATTATGTCAGAGTTAGTTTTTAAGTAGCTGTAATTTTGTATTTTATTGGGCTAATACGGAAGCATGTTGTGTGCACTATTTATAGATTATGCTCTAGTATGTAACTTAGTTTCATAAATTATGCCATTGTCGTGATCATTATCTTTTTGGGTACCGAAGTTAAATAAATAAATAAACAAGTTTGATCTAAAAAATATTAAATTGCACTCCTTGTATATACTGCGGAGAGGTGTTATTTTATTTTACATACATCACCTGGCTTTTTCAAGCTTTTTCAAGCTTTTTTTAAGTTGACGGGCAAGATACACTAGCAATGCCAATCGATTTTAATTTTTAGCTACTAAACCGGATCTATTTTAAGCAATTTCGAGGTTACAATCTCTCGGCGAACACCTAAACTATTTATTTAATACTTATATTTAATTGTTTGGTCCTCTTTTACCCTCGAATTTTGCATTACCGCCAAACATGGTCGCTTTTGGCGTGAATCAATTTTTCGCGTACAAAAACGGATCGAACATTTGTGCATGGTTATTTAATAAATAGTATTAGTGTTTGCCGAGAGATTGTAACCCAGAAATTGTTTAAAATAGATCCAATTTAGTAGCTAAAAATTAAAATCGATTGGCGTCGCGAGTGTGCCCTACCCATCACCTTAATGAGGGGTCTCTGAGAACATAATATTCAAAGAAAAATATTAAGAATTATACTCGCAATATTTTTAAAGGATTTGCTCACTTGTGATTCTACTGGTATTGCGGGTGGCTATGCGCGGCGGCAATCGCTTACCATCGATTCAATAATTATGCAGATGAGGCACTGGACCACAGCCCTTATAAATCCGAACACGGAGCAGGTTTATTTTATTAACTAAATAGTGTAAAAATAATATCTTCACTAACAATATAAATAAGAGCTATATTTTATTTAAAAATGGATCTAATCATCTGAATAAACATTTTTTTTATATTTATTTAATAACAGGAATTGGTGATCAACTACCACCACGTGATAGGTTTTTTTAATGCCAGCGCTAGTATATCAAACACACGTCTCTAACCATAGGTGAAAGACGCTATATTTTATCACTTGACAGGCTCTGCTCCTATTCCGGGCACGCAAAACCTGAGGTGGAACACATTCGAGGAAAAAGTGAAATAATAAATATATCCAGTGGAAACTGTCGCTATCCATCATGGCGCAGTTGTAAGGTGCGCCACGTAAATCTGGGCTTCTCTGAAACATAATTTGAACTTTGTGTTTATGATATTAGGACCAAATTTTGTTGTTCTTTAGCGTATTGGTTGTTGGCTTTGGTGTACAAGATCGCTATTGTATAGTGGTGTAGTTGTATTGTGTGTGTGTGTGTGTGTGTGTGTGTGTGTGTGTGTTTGTGTGTTTGTGTGTGTGTGTGAGTGTGTGTGTGTGTGTGTGTGTGTGTGTGTGTGTGTGTGTGTGTGTGTGTGTTTGTGTTTGTATATGTCTGTGTATGTATCTGTGTATACACTGTCATTTTTTATCGTTTACATCCCGAAAACCTCATAATGGGTATCATGAATACAGTCCATTTAGCATGTTAGATCGTCAAATCAACAGTTCCATTACATTATTGCCAGGTGGATGTTCTACGTTGTATGATAAAGCTGATATTTTTTAAACTAATTTTGTTGATCTAACATGCTAACTTGACTTTATGCCCGATACCTATTATGAGATTTTCGGGATGTTACCGATAACATATTACAGTGTATTTGCAGGGAGTATCTGTCAACATTTACATCTCTCCAACCACGTGATCTATCAACCATTCTGAACAAAATTTGTCCAATAAATTTTTGAAATTCGCATACAAAACATTCAACTTTTCAAAAAAAGTCGGTCACGTGACTTGGTCATTTTGTATGGAGAGTCGAAAAAATTTTCGACGTCCTAGAAAAGTCCTAGAACATTAGTTGTTCATAGTAGTTGGTAGAACACGTAGTTAAAGGGATGTTAATGTTCACAGATACACCCTGTTGTTACTTTCGTGTATATGGCTGATTCAGTTTTGATAAAATATTGAATGCGGGACGCTGGTGCTTGATTAATGCTTAAGCTACTCTTTATACAAACAATTTGTTGATTTCGCGGATGTTCATAGGCAGCGTTGATTGAATTTATTTCCATCAGCTTGCTCGTTTGTTGCTTGTTGTTTGTAAAGAAGAACATCATATATTTTTTATTCATATTAAAAACCGCTAAAGTACGGGTAAAACAAATAAGGCTCATTGTTCACACATAAGCTGGATGAATATAAGAGCTACTAAAACGGAAACCCCAAAACACCTAGTATAAAAAAAACCGGCCAAGTGCGAGTCGGACTCGACCATGAAGGGTTCCGTAGCAGCAAATAAGATATATGGAAGGTAAATTGCGGTTTACGGTTCATAACGTATTAAAAAAAACTCCTTACTATATCTAGTTCGAACCAAGATTATGTACATCATATATTTTTTTTGTTTTATAATTCATTTATTATAGAAGTTAAACGATACAGAATTTACCACTTTGGGAGCGTCTCTTGCGCAAAGTATTGTTTAAAAAAAAATTATGTTAAAAACCTTAACATCATTTTTAAAGACCAATCCATAGATAGTGTGGAGTATAGGTCTGATGAAAGAAAAAAAAATTGAGTTTCAGTTTCAAGTATGGAGACCCCCCAATTTTTTTATTTTTTCCAATTTTTGTGTCAAAATCGTAATGCGGTTAAAAAATACATCTATTTACCAAGCCTCAATAGTATAGTTCTTATAGTTTCGGAGAAAAGTGGCTGTGACATACGAACGGACGGACAGACGGACAGACATGACGAATCTATAAGGGTTCCGTTTTTTGCCATTTGGCTACGGAACCCTAGCCAGTCTACCTTAGTCCCGAATTCAGTCCGCATTTCCATTTAACCCTTGAACCAATAACCAGCGGTCGTAGTACTAATCCCCGTGTTTAATCATCGTAATAAAAGCGGCTTAGAGCGAGATGGGTGCCGCAGGGGATGGTTAACAGGATGGCGCCTTGTCTGTTAGGGTGAAAGTTGAAAAGAGAGAAATTAAAAATTGAGTAAACGGGTGGGGCACACTAGCGACGCCAATCGATTTTAATGTTAAGCTACTACACCGGATCTATTTTAAACAATTTTGGAATTACAACCTCCCGGCAAACACTTATACTAATTAATAAATAACCGTGCACAAATGCAGACCCAACATTTGTACGCGAAAAATTGATTCACGCTAAAAGTGGCCGCTTTTGGCGTAATCAATTTTTCGCGTACAAAACCGGACCCAACTTGTGCATGGTTATTTAATAAATAGTATAAGTGTTTGCCGTGAGGTTTTTACCACGAAATTGTTTAAAATAGATCCGGTTTAGTAGCTAAAAATTAAAATCTATTGGCGTCGCTAGTGTGCCCTACCCGTCACCTTAACACACCATCCATGTCTTTGTATAAAGTTCAAATAAATTAAATAAATAAATAAAATGTTTATTGAGTATGTCTGTATGAGACCTTGGTTAGTTCATATATAGACATGAAGTTTCGTGAGGTATCTTGATGATTGACAACAAAGACTTGAGATAACTTGATTAATTGATAACTTGAAAATGTGTGCACTACAATAAAGGCAGCTGTGAACTGACATGATAAACAATAACAATTAACGATGACTCGTATAAGGTAATACACTTAAGAATTATGCTAGCTTGCAGTAAACTGTACTTTGTACAATGTCTAAAACGGATTTTCATTCATTCATTCATTCATTTTTTTATTAATTAATTCATTCATTCAATCATTAATTCATTCATTCAATCATTCATTCTTTCATTCATTCATTCACACATTCATTCATTCATTCATTCAACAACATTACAATATATGTTTTAGCACAAAAAAAGTAACCTGTGTGCCCGAGGTATCCTGTGTGGCTGTGTGTCAGGCTGAGAAAGTCCTACAAGAAGAAAAGAGAGAAAATGAAGTTTTTGACCGATCTTGTGTTTTGTATTTGTTTAATTTTTTTCAGTCTGTCCGCCCTGCTATTTGTTAAGTATCATTACCGTCCCATAACGAAAGAAAATTTACCTGTCGTATACAAATTAATAAGACGTAGGTACGTCAAGTTGGAAAAGGACGGGGATGAGGACTTGGTAGTGAATTCTATTTCGTTGTCAGCAAAATGTCTGCTTCTTGTATCTGCTAGTTCGTAAGTAATTACTAAATGTTCCGGTAGATGTCACTATGCATTTTTACATCGTGCAAGCAAAGTGTTTCCGAAACAATGACCCCAAGACATTAAACAGATAAGGAACGAAGAAACTTTGTTGTAACACTAAAGACCACTTAGTGGCGTTAGTTTCCTTCCTTATATTATGAATTTTGTACTAAGTTTAAAGATTACAATTTCTACCAAGAAGAATCAGTAAAAAACTCAGTAGTTACTCTTTTAATAGTATGGTAATTACAATTATTTTTTTCAATATAATGTAATATTCTTTCTTTAAAAAAATATGAATACAATGACAGTATGGCAAACAATGCTTATAATCAGTATCGTTTAGATAAGTCGTCAAAGTAGAATTATGAAACAAAATAATACATTAGAGGACAGGCGAGGAGATCAACGTCTCCAGGAATCCTTCTGCATTAGGCAGTTTTTTACATGCAACTCAAACTTATGTACGGTACAGAGAATAAAAAGGTTCGTCACCTTAAGGTACAATCTTCTTTACATCAAAAGGTATCAATGTTGCTACAAGAAAATCTTAACTTTCTGATCTAACAGTTATGCATAATATTCTGACTGGTAAAATTGCTCATAGCTTATCAAACGAATCAATTTGAAAACTGACGAACCTTTTCGTTCTTTGACTGTACCTACGGGTAAAATGAATAACATTTTTTGAGTTAAGTAACTTATTAAACATTCTAATGCTCAATCCCACTTATGATCCCACTTATGCGGTAGGCAGCGGCATGACTGTGCTCCGGCACTGTTGATGTCTATGCGCAGCGGTTACCGTTTACAATAAGATGGGCCGCAAGCTCGTCTGCCTATTATAAGCAATAAAAAATATATGAATTTCCGATTTTATGAAGTCCAAGATTTGGGACAGCAAGCCCATGTTTATTTCAAAGATTTAGATATCCACAATTGTGGTCTTCTCAGCCGATAATATTTATGTAAACAAACCATAAATCCGCCCAGCAACACTAAGCAACACATCCGACGTCACGGCAACTTCCCTACAGCTGGCATTTGTTCGAGAACTAATATGATTAATGGTAGGAACTCCAACACTCTTTGCTCTTTGTACCATGCGGTAATATATGAACCACAGTGTAATGAAGCCACCTTTCATATAGTTTCTTAAACATGTAACCATGACTCAGTTGGTCTAGTTCCCATGTCCGGTTGCAAAGTTCAAACGGCAGTCAAATTGGAACATTTTACTACCTTGGCACTATAGCTTGTAAAACTGTGGGAGAGAGCCAGTGGCGGAGGCCAAATCCAGGGGAAAGGGGGTCTAAATGTTAGCAGCGCATTTTTGAATCCACTGGTGCCCATGGACGACGGCAATCGATTAAAATTAGGTGATCCGTCTACTCATCTGCTACTTATCATTTTAAAAAAAAACCTCGTTACCCACTTTCTCTCCGATTGGGACTCCATTACCCGTGGTAGCACTCCAGTCGAGCAGTCTCATTCATGTCAAATACTGGTTTTCCCAGGTCATCATCGTCATCAACCATCGTCAGCCCACTTAAGTCCCCACTGCTGGGGCACGGGCTTCCCTCAATCACATGAGGGGTAGTTGCCATACTCACCACGCTTGGCAGACGGGTTGGCGAGGGTTTTGATATAAATGCAGAGTTTTCCTTCTCTTGGTGCTGATGATCATGCCAGCAGCTTTACCTTAGTCGCCTTTTACGACACCTCGGTAAGAATGAGGGTGGCCTATTCTACTCTGCCGGGGACCACACGGCACGCTTTCCCAGGTCAAGCCACTAATAATTTTCGCACTGTGTCCCGGTAATATTTATACGGAACTCCCGTATATTAAAAGTGGAACATTAAAACTGGGAGTGCACTCCGCTAATGGTTCAGTCGGGTCGGTTCAGACAACGACCATGATTTTATTGCGATAGCTGAAATATTTCGATCGCTTTCCTGTTTGTAAATTATATTGATCTAGATGGCGTCAATCGACTGGGTTTCAAACTAATGGACGTGTTATTTTATTCATTTGATTGGATTTTTGGTTCGCTAAAATTCGTGGAGAGAAACTGTTTAAAAATGAGATACTTACTTACTGTAAAGCACTCTCGGAGATCAATAATAATAATAATAAATTTCTACTAAAAATTATAGTACAGTTCTGTCTTGACTTATTGAGTTTAATTTTGAACTGCCAAACCTAGGCAGGCTGCCCGAAGTCATTGTCCCGGTGACACGCTTTGCTTGCGCGTTGCAAAAATTCATAGTGCCATACTATACCGGAACAACGACGAACCGTCTGCTTGTTTACTATCATCACGCTGGTAAGGGGATGTCAATAAAGCACTGATAATGGCAAACAAATGTTTTCCACGATCAGGTGCCCCCACCTGACACTTAGACAACCAAAACAATAATAGAACTGAAACTCTAGATTTATTTGTTCATCAAACCCATTGTGTGGGGTATCTATGGATAGGTCTTTAAAAAGATTTTTTTTTTCTAAACTTCATACTTTGCGCAAGAGACGATCCCCCAGTAATAAAATTTGTGTTTATAAAAGAATTACAACGGTGAATCCACACAGGAAAGTATTAAGACTTTTTTGAGACAACTATTTGTCCTAATTTCTTCCTGCAAGTAACCATAATTTGTGAAATTGCTAAAAGTGGCCACTTTTGGAAAGAATTGGGTGGCTTGTATCAAAAGTCAGAGATTCACTAGTTGACGACACAGGCGAGGCCGGCGCTGTGGCGCCATCAAATGGAGCTTCACCACTTGAAATAAGCGCCGTCGGCCATAAAATAAGCGATCTTCGACAGAAAGCCGCCGAAGCTCCCAGCCCCTTCCAAAGGGCGGGTGCATGCAACAAGCTGATCCGAATTATAGCATGCGCGTGAAAGAATGGAGCAGGAACGTAGACACTGAAGGGTGGGACGGGACTCTGGCTTCATCTATGGCTTAATAAAAAACCGAATATGAGCTTTCATAGTCCGTATCGTTGGTGTATAGTGCCAAATTGTAAAAACACAACATTGAATACTCCAGAAAAGTTACTTATCAGAGTTCCAAACGACACTCATGTGAGAAATATTAGGTTAGAACTATCAGGACGAGAGTTTTCAAAGCTCTCTACTAAATTTCTTCTACACCTCTGTGAGGGAATGTAAAGTATTTCGTTTCTTATGCCTGAAGTAGTAATGCTTAAATAGATATGAATTCACTGTTATTTTAACAACGCTTTGAGGTTATGATGTCGACATAGATTTTTAACAAAGTATTTCTTGAAGGTAACAGCTGTAATAATAATTGTTTGCTTATGCTTTTATGGCATAAAAGTATGGCAGCTGGCGTTTTCGATCACGTGATTTACAGATAGTAAAACTACAATTTTATTTTTGAAATTATAAATAAACCGCTTAATTCTTCTTCATCTTAGCGTGTCATTCCCGGTTGCATCCAAAACTGTCGCTTTAGAGCCCGGGGTACGCTTAGACCATGATTCAAGATTGGGGAGTCTAGTAATTACAATGAAGCGACTGTCGTCTGACCTTCGCAACCCCTTAACAGGGGAACCAGACGAACTGAATTATGGTTACACGTTTCAGAAACTGGTTTCGAAACGTGCAAGTTTCCTCACGATGTTTTCCCTCACCGCCGAGCAGATGGTAACGGCAGAAATATGCACATAGATTTGAAAAAACCATTGGTGCATACTCGGATTCGAATCTCGACCACCTGCGTGGAAGGCGCTTCGTATCCATTGAGCTACTATCGCTCTCTAAATAAACCGCTTAATGATTTAACAAAATAGTGATTTATTTGTATTTCTTATGGTGAAACGCCCTGTTGGTCTAGTGGTTTAATTACCGGACAGTGATCTCGGGGTCCTGGGTTCGATTCCTGGGTCGAGCCAAAAAGTATGTTTAGAATTTTTCGAACATAGCTCGGGTTTGTGATCACCAATCCGCATTAGCGCGGTGATTAAGCCTAATCCCATCATAGTAGCGATAACTTGATTTCTACGATGGAGGCCTTTGCCCTGCAGTGGGACAGTAATATAGGCTGATACTGGTGAAAACTATAAAAAAAAAACACTTTCGTGATTTGACTTTGATAGACGAATTAATGGGATTAAAGCAAATCTACTGGCGGCGCTAGTTACGTCAATTCGTCACTTTAATGCATAAAATTGTTTTAACAAAAATATAAATATGTATGTTTGATGTGAATCAAGCTAAATAGTTCCACTACAAGTTAAATAGAAACCAAATTGGCTTTAACCTCAACCCATTAAACATTTGCATCCACACGGCTGTCGCGACTGCAGAAATTATCTTTATTTAGATCCAGGAAAATAAGCAAAGAGCCGGCTAAACGTTGGACCGGGTTCAAACTGCAGAACGTACGGAGGCGAATATGATTTGCGACCCCTACGAGCATAAGTCAGGCCAAATTAGGCCGTGCCGCAGTACGGGAAATATACGGTCGAAGTTTTATCAATGGTCGGAGAATATTTTTATTTCATCAAAATTGCTACTCATCTAGAAATATAGAGCACCAATTATACAAATACAAAATACAAAATTTCTTTATTAATTACTTCACACTTAAATTACTAGTATTTGAAGCCTCCTTTTAGGCATTAAATTGCCTGTGCCAGGAGACAACGCTCTGCATAACTGCTTGGTGTATAATTATATTGAAGTAATACATCAATTATATCAATCAATTATTCATCTTGGACTATTTTTATAACATTTTTAATTATTTATTTATAACTTTTTTTTTAATTTAAATGAATCGAATTATGTTTAAGTTTTTATAAATTAAAAATAAAAAAAATGACTTTTATTTAGCATGCATGTATAGGTGGAATGGTTATCTCTAGGTATGTGTGTGTGTGTGTGTGTGTGTGTGTGTGTGCGCGTATGTTTGCGTGTGTATTCGATAGCTAATGATGTTTACCACAGCATAGCCGTATTTTTGAATTTCCTAAGGCTACTCAATGTATTGCACTAATGATTCAGTTTCCTTGTAGCCAATTAGCCCCCCTCAGTTCATTTAAATTAGTTCCACTATATAACAATAGATGCTCTCTTCGCAGCTCGATCGGAATACGTGGCCGAGCCACGTGGTGAGAATATTTCACAACATCACATACTTACATTGATCTGACTCCGAGATAGGTAGCTCAGGCACCTGTGTTACTGATATCAGAACCAACAGCGGAATCACAAATATATTGTACATATAATTATTTTCTTTCGTAAATACCTACTTATAATACATAGAAAACACCCAGACCAATACAAACATACATGTTCTTGCACACTAATATTTGTACTAAGCGGGAATCGAACCCAACCCTTGGACTAAAGGCCACTACCACTAATCCACATGGGTCGTTCACTACCATTGATCCAAACGGGAAGTCATAAGTTTTTAATTATTTATTACTTCGAATGTTTTATGCACTACAAGTCAAAACATTCTAATCAACAAGGAAATGGCTTAAATATAAAACACGTTTACAAAAAAAGGAGAAACCAAAAGATGAAAATAACAAAAACAGGTACCAATTAAATAGCTGTAGGAAATCTTTTTCCCAGATATCACGTTTCAAAGCTCTTTGATCTGATATTTTGGCGGGTGACAACGAAGCTTAATTTTACTCCTCTTATTCCCTGTTATTCACAGCAATCTCATGGACTTTACAGGCGAATGAAGCCTTCGCACCAAGGTATATTGGACATTTAAAAGTATGACCAATCTTCTAACGGCAATCGAGCAGGAGTGCCACGCAATATGATTGGACATATGCCGCGCACCGTGCGCGTTATGTTTGAATACAACTTTTAAAAAATGTTCTCAAAATAATGGACATATCTGACACTAGGCAAGCACCAAAGTTCTAACCAAATTCTTTTGGAATCGGTAAAGCCATCAAGGGGCCGGCCTATTAAAGCAATTCACACCATCCATGAAACCTAATAACAACGGTCCTTTTTTGCGAGAGGCCTTATAAAATTAAATATCAGAAAGCAAAAATACACACTGCATTCTTTATTCGAGGCACTCCAAGGAAAGGGAGGCCCCAAACTAATTACAATAATTATTTTGGACCACGGTGAATAGGGCAAGGGTTTGAATGTTTTCGTTTTCATGAAAAGAAATGAAACGAAGAAAATACAAAAAATATTAAATAAAAAAACACTCTGAAAAGGATAAGATGATAACCAGTGGCCTTACTATGAGTTTGAAAAACTGTTCTCGCTGTCGAAAACTATCTATTTGTCCCTTTCATTGTGGTGCATGTGAAAGAGAGAAAGCAATAGTTTTGGATAGCGAGGATAGTATTTCAAACTCATGGTATGGTCGCTGATCATCTTAATGGGCATTACTATATTTCATATTGGATTACGTTTAAATTATTTTTTTGTGATAAGGGTGGCAGATGAACAAACATCACCAAATTGTTAGTGACTTTCACTGTGGACAAACTCCAAAAGCAAATCCGCTGCCAAACTGTAAGCTTCACTTTTGCCGACGCTGCTGATGGGGCAAGAACGCTAACTGTTAGAATCTGTGCTGACATTTACCTCCTTATTACAAATCGCGAACTAAGGATAGTCCCGGAACAAAACTAGTGTTAGCCCAATGGACAACATTTCATATTTTTAACATGTCCATATTGTTTTTTTTATGAAAATAGACATAAAATGAACAGACCCATATTTTTTCTTTTTTCAAAATTTGTCCATTTTCATGCATAAAATAATTATTGAAATTCTTTTTATTCTAAATAGACGTAAGCGCCAAATGACGTCATCGGACGGCTGAATACAGCGATATTCCTTTGCTTATCATTGTTTTGATAAAAAAAGGTACTACTGTCAAAGGTAAATAATACTAGTGTCAACATTGTCAACGTCATTCATACATTCAACGTTGACAAGTTGTCTTTTTTTTTACAGTTACATGTCATGGGTTTGGCATTTCGTAAATTTAAAACTATAATGTGCTAGGCAAAGAAATATTTTACATTCTGCCGTCCGATGACGTCATCTTACGTTTTTTAGTTTTTAATTTTTTTCTCAGTAAATAAGCAATATAAAAAATGAATAAATATATATTCGAGCAGCGGAAAAGTAAACAAAGAATTGGTATTTTTTGTTTCAGAGCTTAGCAATTTTGAAATGTTGTCCATTTAACATTGCGTGTTGGAACGAGATGACGTGAGCTTTAGTACGGTATTAACTTTAGATCGCAATTTGTAATAAGGTGGTTAGAATTCCTTACCGAAAAAGTCAGATACAAATTTCGGCCCGAGCCGGAAATTATCACGATTATTTGAATGAACGTTTTGGAAACGTAGTAGGGGCCTGTTTATTCAATTTGGTCAGCTAGTTTGTGTCTATTAATGCCGTAATTCGGCAATAAATATTGGGTTGCCGTGGCTAATCGTGCCGCTGTGTCGGTTAGTCCGAAATATGACTCTTTTGCTATTAAATTCTGGTGTTTCAAGCTTTGGCTGGGAGCTGTTTTGAATAACGTTTAATAGGTTAAAAAGCGTTTACAGGAACTCTTTACTACTACATACAATATAATAGTAATATGACAGCCATTTCGTATCGTCGATACCACAGTACCTAAAGACGAAATTCTTCAATCAGTGCGTCCTACCCATTATGACATACGAAGCTGAAACGTGGGTACTCACGGTACGGCTGGTCCACAAGTTAAAGGTCGCTTAGCGGGCTATGGAGCGAGCAATGCTCGGCGTCTCTCTCCGAGATCGAATCCGAAATGAGGTGATCTGGCAGAGAACCAAAGTCATCGACATTGCTCACCGGATTAGCAAGCTTAAGTGGCAGTGGGCTGGTCATATTAGCCGCAGAACGGACAACCGATGGGGTAAACGAGTTCTAAAGTGGAGACCGCGTCTTGGCAAACGTAATGTAGGGCGCCCTCTGGCTAGTTGCGGAGGGACGATCTGCGCAGGATCGCTGGCAAGAGCTGGATGCCATGGATAGATCACAGTGGCGAACAATTGGAGAGGCCTACGTCCAGCAGTGTGGTCCCCGGCAGAGTAGAATAGGCTACCCTTACTCTTACCGAGGTGTCGTAAAAGGCGACTAAGGTAAAGCTGCGGCATGATAATCAGCACCCAGAGACGGAAAACTCTGCATTTATATCAAAACCCTCGCCAACCCGTCTGCCAAGCGTGGTGAGTATGGCAATTACCCCTCATGTGATTGAGGGAGGCCCGTGCCCCAGCAGTGGGGACTTAAATGGGCTTACGATGACGATGACGTCCAGCAGTGGACTGCGATAGGCTGATGATGATGATGATGATGACAGCCATTGGCGAGAAAAAACGTTTCAACTAGCGCTAATCGTGAGCGCTAAAATGTAAGGTGGGTTCTTCTCTTGCTTGATGATAAGCAAGAGAAGAACACAAACTAAGGAGAGCCAATATACTGTGTCACTATTTAAAAAACCGGCCAAGTGCGAGTCGGACTCGCGCACCGAGGGTTCCGTACAAACCTGCAAGGTTAACAAAGTTCGTTCATTACGACAATCGAGTCATAACTATGGTATTTTTATTGCAAAATGAAATTCATAACATTACAATGGGGAAAGATGGAGGAGCATAAATTTAAGACAAAGATCTCTTTATCGTTTAAGTAATCCTTTATTTTATATTAACACATATCATTTATCTATAATATAACTGAAACACTTATACTAGCCTTGCAGCAGACTTGCGAAAGTTCTTTTATTAAAGTTATTTATTTACTAAGTTTTTTAGTCACTATTTAGAAATCTGGTTCAAAAATATTAATTAAGTATTAAATTTGAACCAGACCTGTAAATGGTGACTGAAAAAGATATGAATAGTACCACATTGAACATTGAAGTTCGAAAAATCGTTATCAATAGTTGTACAACTTCGTGTAGTGCTACTGTTTCAGTTAGGACGCATTTAGATTATACAGCTACATTCACCAAAACATCGGGATTGAATGACGATGAGTGAGGTCGTCTTTGCCGTTTGAAAAATGTTGCCCTCCCCATACATAGTATAATAACGCGCGGTCATTGCTGTAACTACAATTATGTTTACAATCACAATTTTTTTGGTGGTAACTACTTAAAATTTTAAGCTTTTCGGAATTTTTCTGTTACCTGTGCTGTAAGCTATTGCTTCTTACCAAATTTCGAGATTCTATGTCAACGGGAAGTGGTCTTTAGGTTTTAATTCCCTTGCGTGTAGTTGCGAGTTTCAAAATATGCGGTATCAATGGTTGTACTTTTGCGTTTTTGCGTTGACTTAGAATTATTTTTTTTTCACGGGTTAAAGGCAATTAGATCTAAGTATTTGATATGAATTTCAACTTGATAGCTCTACGCGTTCATGAGGAAAAAAGTAATAAGTTTATATTTATTAAAAAATATATATTTTGTAATGTAACTAAAAATTTAAGTTTTCGGAATTTTTCCTTTATGTGTGCTATAAAACGTTGATTCATGCCAAATTTCAAGATTCTAGGTCGACTGGAAGTACCCTTTAGGTTTTGATTCCCTTGCGATTACTTGCGAGTTTCAAAATATGCAGCTTAAATTGCTGTTTCTTTTGATTGCGTTGACATAGAAGTTTGATTTTGTTACAGCTTAAAGGTATTATAGACCTAAGTATTTGGTATGAATTTCAATTTAATACCTCTACGCGTTTATGAGGAAATGGGTAGTAAGTTTAAAATTATTAAAAAAATATATATTATGTGATGTAACTAAAAATTTATGGTTTTTGTAATTTTTCCTTTATCTATGCTATAAGACGTTGCTTCGTACCAAATTTCAAGATTCTGAGTTCACGGGAAGCACCCTGTAGGTTTTGATTCCCTTGCAAGTGTCGAAAATTTTTGGCATAAACGGCTGTATCTTTTGATTGCGTTGGCTTAGAAGTTTGATTTTTTCACAGCTTTAAGGGACAGTAGACCTGAGTAATTGATATAAATTTCAGCTTCATACCTCTACGCGTTCCTGAGAAAAAGGGTCTTGACAGACGGACGGACGGACGGACAACAAAGTGATCCTATAAGGGTTCCGTTTTTTCCTTTTGAGGTACGGAACCCTAAAAAGAGATTTCGTTTAAAAAACAATATAAAAATCCAGCAACGCCATGGACTGACGATTTGAGAAAAATGGCTGGTGTGAGCTCACCCCCAACCCAGCCCACCAACCCAGTCCTGAGCAATCTGCATCCAGACTGCTCAGGACTGGGTTGGTGGGCTCTCTTTGGAGGAAGCCTTCGTTCAGCAGTGGCTTTTAAACCGCAGAAAATACCGTCAGTGTTATACTTATCCTTTTTGTCGTACCGAGTTGACCATGTTTAAATATGTACACACTCTTGTGTGTGTCTTACACTCGAAAGTTGACTTACTAAATATTTATCGTAGCAATATCATTAATAAAAAACAAAAATTAAAATATAGAAAGATAAAGAAACGATAAATAAGCAAACAGTAACCCCAAGAAATATCAATTTCATGGATGTCAAAATCACAGCTAAATAATACCGAATAATAATAATAGGATATTCAATTCTTGAAACAATCCATATCTGAAAATTACAAAAATACAAATCAAAACAACACGAAAACTCTATAAGTCGGGAAATTCGATTACAAAGCGAGTATGAATAAAAGCAATTCAGGAAATTATTCAAACTCCCTTCCAGACCTACAAACAGAATAAAATTAATTCGATTTGTCGCCTATTCTTCCTGTACAAAGGTGTACCCATGTTGATGTTATGAAGTAAATAATGGATTTCATCGGCCTTTCAAAGAGTGTTTTTGTTTTTGTAAAGTTCGATGAAGTTTTTGAAGTATTTAGCAATTGTTATGAAAAGTGCTTCCCTTCCTCTTTGCGTCGTATTTTACTTGACTATAGAAGTAAAGAGGTACTTAATGTTTTTACCTGGATGCGGAGGGTAATGTTTTTTGAAAGTACCTGTATCATCATCATCATGATGGCCCAATCTATATCTACTATATAATGTATGTCCATTTCTCTGGCACGCCCTGTGGGGCGTGCTTGTTGGACGGTGGCGCCGAACAGGATGTATCCCTTATTTTTTTTTTTTTTTTATTATACAGGTGCCTCCAACGTTATCGGAGCCTATTTCTGCTTATACGATTCTCATTCATTCAAGTTCTCGCTCTTATGCCTCTCGCACTTTTATTCTGCATACAATTCTTTCTTTCATTCATCATCTTTTGCTCTAGAGGCCGGGGAGGAGCCATCTATCTATACTTTTTATGTCTGTTTCTTATGTGGTAGGGAGTTACGGGTCGTGCTTCTTTATTTCTATTTTGTCTTTTATCTTTATTATACCTTACGTTACATTTTTATCTTAGATCTATTAAATATTTCTTATTAACTAATACCTTATCCCGTTAGGCGCCACCATCCATCAAGCATAGTTGGGATTTTTAATTTTTTAAATCACGTTGTTTTTTCATTCCTTTTTACGGTTAAGGAGATTTATTTTCTCAGAAGACTTACAAAAATCATGTACAGGATAAATAATAGAATATTTTTTCCTGTCATCTAGCAAATTTCTAATCCACCGTATAAAGCCTAGTGTCGTCTTGGTTTTTTAAATTTTCGCTTTGCATTATAACTATAATTAATCGAGACGGGAATTAACACGATTTTTATTATGTGATATAACATTGTGTACTCACATATCTTACTCGACGTTTCGGCTACGTTACAGCAGCCGTGGTCACGAGTGGACTGGCGGAGCACGGCGTCGTCTGCTGGGGCCGGGCTGTGAATCTTCGGACACCCTCACATTTTCCGATATTAATTCGCCACTAAATGAACTGTCAGAAGATACTCCGACACAGTATCGGTGTTTGTTTGCGTTAGTAACGGCCTAGCACGGGGTTTGCACTTGTTAATTACTGGATTTCTTGTTGATGATATTTTAAATCCATCTTGAAAGTCTTGTACTTCTTGATCTCAAACGCTTCACGTATTATCCTGGTATGATAATGACGATCGGTGGAGAGGATTTTCGGGTCATGTAATTCCATCCAATAAATAACTCCCATTTTCAGTAGATGTTGTGCTTTTGCCGATTTATTTGCTTGTCGATTTTTAATAGCTGCGATATGTTCCTTGACACGTTCTGCAATTGACCGCTTCGTTTGTTCAATATAAGAACTACCGCAGCTACAATCGATTTTGTAAACACCTGAAGTCTGAAAAGGTAAAACATGTATTGGTGATCGCAGTTTTTTTGATATTCGACATAACGGAGTATATACAGTCTTAATGGAGAATGGGTAGATCGAATTCAAGTGTACCATATATTGTTCGACTTCCTGCTGGCCACCATTGATAATAGAGAAAACGTCATCAACATACCTTTACCAGAGTTTCACAGTTTGAGGACCTGTGTTTTCAAAATGTTCCATCCAGATATTTGCAATGACCGGTGCGAAGTGGGCATTTGCAACTCCGTCGATCTGGAGGTAAAACAGTTCTCTGAATAAAAAGTAATTTCCGTCCAACCAATTTTCAATCAGAACAATATATTGTTTCGGTAACTCCGCATCACAAAGTTTACCCTTGATCACTTCCAGGCAATCCTTCAAAGGGACGTTCGTAAAGAGGGACTCCACGTCGAAACTTACCAAAATGTCTCCAGGTTCCAACCGTATACTCCTTACGATATGCCTAAAATAGTACGAATCTTTTACGAATGACGGTGTTTTCCGAACTAAGGTCTGCAACACTCCAGCAACATACTTTGCCAAATCGTAGGTCGACGAATCAATCTGACTCACGATGGACCGTAACGGTACGATATTTTTGTGTATTTTAGGCAGTCCGTAAAATTTGGGAGGTTGCACAGTTTTTGGCTTGTATAAATAGCTTGTATTATTATTATTTGTAAGAAATGGGGTGAGCCCTGCGTCTCATAGCCACTGCGACCAGTAGATGATCTATTGTGGCAGCCCCATAACCTATTACAGCACCTCATGTAGCTCCAGTTCCAGGATAAACCCGAGAATGGAGCTGATGGGGGAACTTTTGATCTCGTCTGCTGAGATCATGTGTGCTCCTAGGTGCCGGCTTCTGCAGCAGTGCAGCGCTATACACTCGCCGAGGACGTGGATAATCGTTTCCTCGTCCTCGCGACAGAACCTGCAGATTTTGGTATCTGAAAGGCCCATGTTGTGCAGGTGCTTGTTTAATTTGCAGTGCCCTGTGAGGGTCCGAGTGAGTGCCCTAACATGTCCTCTACTCAGCTTTTTTATTACTACAGCTCGTCTCTGATCGAACGCCTGTGTCAACGCCATAGACTGTTCTAGTCGAGGTAGTCTTTTCCAAAATTCAGTGCTTTGCTTATGCTCCCACTCTTTTAACTCGAATCTGACCATGCAGGCTGGAACGCCACTTATTGGTTCCGGTCCAAGTAGTGGGCTCTCTGCCCCGGCCTTTGCTAGCACGTCAGCGATTTCGTTGCCTCTGATATTGCAGTGTCCCGGCACCCAAATCAGATTTACGATTTTGGCATTGCCAAGCTGGTTTAGGAGCAGGACACACTCGCTAGAGTCAAGTTCACAGGATGTTAACGCCTTGAGGGCAGCTTGACTATTTGAGAAGATGAATATCTTCTTATTCTGGAGATTCATTTGCAGACTCTCTTGGAAACAGCCAATTATTGCGAAGACTTCTGCTTGGTACACTGTGGTATAGCGACATAGGTTGGCGAATTTGCGAATTCCGAAGCGATCATTGCAAAATTCCGCCCCGGATACGCCTTACCTCCTGGTAACCGTATACCAAACGATGTCATTCTGCTTAAAATTTCCGGGAGTTCCAGCCTCCCAGTCTTGTCTTGTTACCTAGTGGTAACAAGACTGTAAACCGCTTATCGAAGCGGTGTTTACGGATCATGGAGTCACAGGGCATATCCATGACCGGAATTTTCATTAGTTCCTTGTAGAGGTTTCTTATGACCCTACGTTGCCATCTCGTCCTCCCTCTGATTTTCGCTCTCGTAATAGCCATCCTCGCTTCCATCGGCACGTGAATGTGCAGAGGTGGAATGATCAGAAGGGTATCCAGTGCTGCAGAGGGAGAGGACGAAAGAGCGCCAGTGGCTATAAGGCAGGCTGTTCTTTGAACTTTGCTGAGGTTCTCCACGCAGTTGAGTTGATGCGTCTTCTTATACCACACACAGCAGCCATAAGTGACGATCGGCCTCACTATGGTTTTATAAATCCAGAGTGCGGCCTTGGGCCGTAACCCCCATTTTAGCCCCACCAACCTACTGCTTACCCCCATCGCATTTTTTACCTTTCTAGTAATGTAGTCGACTATGCTTGTTCCATGTTAGTTTTTGGTCTAAAAATACTCCGAGATATTTGACCTCGTTGGACAAGCATAGCTTCGTACCAAGAAGTGTTGGGGCGTGAAGCGCCTCTAGTTTCCTTCTTTTGGTAAACGGGATTAAGACCGTCGTCTCACGTGCGTTGACTGTTAGCACGTGTCTTGTGCACCAGTTTTCTACTATTTGTAGGGCCCTTTGCATAAGACTGGAAATGGTGCTAGGGCATTTTCCTATGACCATTATTAATATGTCATCTGCGTAACCCTGAGTCAGGAATCTGGCTTCATTGACTCACAGATGAGACTGTCAACAACCAATGACCATTGAAGGGGTGATAGGACTCCGCCCTGTGGACACCCTCTGGTCACTCTATAATGAAGAGTTTTATTCATCAACGTTGATGTTGCAGTTCGATTTTGTAGCATGGATCCCATCCATCTGGTGGTGGTGTCGTCGATTCCACGATTCACCATGCTACGTGTTATAACGTCAAAGTTGGTGTTGTCAAAAGCCCCTTCTATGTCGAGAAAGGCACAGACTGCAATTTCTTTGTCTTCTATGGCTTTGTCAATTCTGTCCACCAGGTCAATAAGTGCCGTTTCCGTGGACTTGCCTGTTTGGTAGGCATGTTGTCTTGTACTGAGGGGTTTTTCAACAAGGAATGTTGCCCTGGTGTGACGTTAACACCTTTTCCATCGTTTTTAGTAGGAATGAGGTGAAACTTATCGGTTTGTAGGACTTGGACTGTAATTTGTCTTTGTCCCTTCCCTTGGGGATGTAAGTGACCCTCGCCCGAATCCACGCTGATGGCAGATAACTCCAAGCAAAGCTTGCACGGTAAAGTCTTATCAGCGATATAGCCGGGAAAATACCATCGACCCCACCAGATTTATAAGTCTTGAAGCTCCTAATGGCCCAGCTTATCTGTTGGGGACGAAAAATAACGGAAGCTCTCCTCCAGTCTTCATTCCGCGGTCTCCTGTCCGGAGACTTACTGTCCTGGAGTTCTCTTTCGTTATTAATGCACACGGATTCCAGAAAGTGCGTTTGAGCAAGCAGTCTCAGTGTTTCCTCCGGAGATTCCGTGAAAGATCCATCCGCTTTCCTTAGCAGGCCTGGATGGGATTCAAGTGTCTTGGCTAATATTTTGTGGATCCTGGCAACTTGGGCAGTGTCTTTGATGGAGCCGCAAATTTTTTGCCAGGATCTGCTTTTTGCTTTCCTGAGCTCCCTATTGAAGCGTGTTAGCGCCTTCCTGTAAGCATTCCAGTTCTTGTCTTTTTTTGCCTTGTTAAATAAAGCACGGGCCTTTTGCCTCAGATGCTCCAGGTTTTTGTTCCATCAAGGCGCGTTCCTATTGCTCTTAGTGGTTTTAAGAGGACAATTTTCTAGATGCGCTTTCATTAGGCTTCTGCCTAAGTCCACTTGGTCCACAGTTTTAATGTATTTAAAATCTCCAAGGTATAACCTAAGGGAGTTTCTAAAGCCCTCCTAGTCTGTTCCCTTGGGGTCTCGGTACGTGTTCGGTTCCTTTGTTCCCGAGCATATTATGTCGTACCTAACATGGGTGTGGTCGGACAAGGACGGCTCATCTGAGACATGCCAATTGGTTACTCGGTGTGCGAGATTACTTAAACACCATGTTATATCTAGTATTTCCTGCCTAGAACGTATGTTAAGGTTGGTTTGCTATCCACGTTAAGAACAAATTGATTGTTGGTGAGCAAGTAGTCAAACAAGGACTCACCTCTTGCGTTCGTGTCGGAGCTGCCCCATGATGTGTGGTGGGAGTTGCAGTCGGTATCCACCAGCAGCTGGGTTTCTCTCTCCAGACAATATTCCACTACCGGTGTCACCTTGTTCACCGGATCCTGGTCCTTTCCGGGTAGGTACATGGAGCTGACTATGAGTGTCTCTGCACCTTTCCCTTTCCTAGCTGTACTCGTCTTCCGTAAAGATATCCCTGTGCTCATAGGTATCCTTGTGCTCGAATGCGTCGTGTAACTCTGGCTGTAGGATTATAGGACACAGGCTTGTACACATTGGTATCCGCTAATAAAACCTCATTTTGGAGACATAATGTTTAATACTTATTACTACAGTGGCGTTTCCCTTGTGGGCCTTTAGCACTAATATCCTGTCGTTTTTGCGCAACTCTTTCAGTGCTAGACGCTCTTCTGTAGTAACATTACTTTTAGGCAGCTAAGACCTACGCAATATGACCGCCATATCCTGCCTGATTATATCCGCATCTGCTGGTGGGCATCGTCTTGGTGCCCAAATTGATCTGAACACCTTAGTCTACGTTCTCTGGTTATGCTCCGGGTTCCTATAATAATATTATTTTTTGTACTGTACACTAAGGTACTTCACGAGGCTTAACTACACCTGACGAAAGTAACGATGGGTCTAGGATGCTACGCGTTTGCCTCGAAGCATCTATTCTTTTTTTCTCTTGAGTACTTAGTACAGAATAGAGTTACCGAAAAAAGGCATTTTGGTTACTGATATTGGGCGGGTTTTTGTTCATGAGCTTTTTTATTGGGTTACGGCCGCACTCAGAGACGTCATTAAAGCTAATGTTCATTAACTTTAGTATTGGTAGTGTTTATGCGTATGCGATAAGGGTCAATATTTTTTCTTAAGTAGCCAACTAAGATAATCAATGACTCTGAGTGTGGCAGTTAGTTACGTACCACAGACTCAAGGTTTCGTTTTCAACTCAAGCCTTCGTTTGCTAGTAATATAATTTTAAAATTATAATGTTAAAAAAAAAAGTTCTTTTACATACATAACTGTACTGTTTATATTGGTCACTTGCAAACTGAACAATACGCTAACAAGCCTAATTGCTAGCTTTTGTTTACTTACGTACTAATACATTATTCTTATACTATTTCATATGTTCATGAGCTTATCATTAGGTTAGTTGGTTTGTCTTCTAACAAAAAAATACAAGATAAAAAAAGCAATTAATCTTAAAACATTAAACTCAGCGGTCAAGGATACGTACAAACCAAAAGAGTGCACGACTTTTATTCCCAGTAAATCTAATTTAGTACCAATCCCTTCCTGAAACTATTTGATAGAGGAACTGTCAATTTTTACGAGAGGTCAGAGGTTGGGAGAACTTTTTCAATTATCCAAACAACTCCTGGGACGTCGAGCTAGCCCCTAATCGGCAGTTAAATGAAGGGTTACATCAAAGTCTAGGAAACTTTTGGATTTTATTGCAGAATGTGTTACGCTTTCTGACGAACAAATTAATGCGCGAAATATCACGATAAATTATGCCTGAAGCATGATTTCCACTATAAATGGAATGAAAGAGACAACATTAGGTATTACCATACCTTTTTCATGTTAATAACATGCATTTAGACAATGAGACACTAAAAAGCATGAAAAAAATTCTACGAAAAAAAACCCGCTTTCAAAAACTACGAACTAAAATTTGTAAAATAATATTTATAGTACTTCACATAACATTTTGTAACACTACACTCGAAAAAAGGTGTTACCGAAGTCGACGCCTAATCCCTGTTGAGTAATTAAATGTATTTATTGTAACGGAGTAATTGAATAATACATGATAAGTATCTAGATAGTATTGGGCGCCGACTTCGGTAACATCTTTTCTCGAGTGTACACTACACTTTCAACGCGACCTGTTACCGAAGAAGTGTAAAATGTTATGTGAAGTGAATAAAGTATTAATAATAATTATTTAACACTTTTAGGTCGTGGTTTTTGAAGGCGGTGTTTTTTCGTAGTTTTTTTTTTAATATTGTAATTATTTATTCCTTATAGATAGCTAATGTAGACAGTTCATTAAGAATGCTACTAAACAGCATAACCAATACCTTACCCAGTTAGTTAGTGAACGAATATTCGTTCACTGATCTTATCTTTCTAAGTTAAAAGAGCTAAAAAAAGCAATTTTGCTAGTATTGAACTTTTTACTCGTATACGTCACTAGCCGACTGGCAGAATGATCCGCCGTGCATGCTGCGGAGGAGGTGTCCTACGAGCGTAACAAACGTTTCAGAAAAGGAAAAGGTTCCGGGGAAAAGGGTTTAAAGGTTAGCGATCCGTGATCCGTGATGGTGGTCCATCTGCTCATCTGCCACCTATCACATATAAAAAAAAAAAACAAAGAAATTAGTACGAAGCTTAAGGCGCGTGAAACAAACTCGCAATATCAACCAGTAATTTGCATGTAAAATTTGTACAATACAATCTTGTATCTGTCTCATTCCTTACACAAAGTATTCATTTTTCCCGTGGACCAAAGAATAAAGAATAAAAAATTTCAAACAGGAAACAAATTCTTTACGTTTTTTCTCCCGATGCCCAAGTGACAACATCACAAAGGGAGTCGGGCCCGCATAAATCAGTACATGTCATTTCCTAGGCCTTTGTGTTAGGAAACTTCATTTCAAACCAGGGCCAGATTCAGTAGACCTTAGATGGAATAGGTAGGTGGTGGTTTTAGGGAGCTCAAGTAAGATTGGGTGAGATGGAAAGAAATTGATTGCGATCAGCTACTTTGTGCTGGCCATATTTGGTATGAGTAATTTGGAAATCTGGTAATTTGGTATGAGAAAAAGATCCCATCTTAGCGTGTAATGAACAATACGACAAATAATAATATTACCATTTTTATACGATTTCGAATAAAGAAAGAAAAAAAGATGACCCATATTTTGTAGTTTTCATTAAATGTGTGTTTTTATTGAAATATTTTTTTTGAAATATTAATTAACTAAGGCCGGAAGTGACGTAGTGCCTGAGGTTCAACGTATTGTGATGTCAGTGCTATATGTACAATAAAAAAAGTTAAGGCGACTGGTCATGTCCTTGTTTGATTACCTTTTTTAACCGACTTTAAAAAAAGAGGTTCTAAATTCGACACGTGCATATTTTTCTTTTATGTTTGTTCGCCGATTACTTTGCCATTTATGAACCGATTTAGATAATTATTTTTTAGTTGGAAATTCAATATTCCCGGAATGGTACCATGACATGGATATCAGTATCTGATTATGGGATCCTGGAAAAATTGAAGGGATCCCTCAAATTTTATAAAATGTATTGCGTTTTATACATTTATTGAAGTTTTATTGGACATTTGCGTCCGGCAATCATATACAGTGATAATGGAAGGTCAACTCCTCAACGGTTAGGAGTTAAAAAATAACCCTTTCAATACTGTACTCACATTTAGGCTGTTAGTTTTTTGGCGGAGGTGGGGGCCTGCTGCTGAAAAATGAGCCACTAAAACGCATGAAAAACATTTTGTTACGAAAAAAAAACCGCCTCCAAAACCACGAACTAAAAAGTCTTAAATAATATTTGTAACACTTCAGATAACATTTTATAACAGAAAACTCAAAAAAGTTACTGAAGTCGGTGCCTAATCCCTGTTGAATGTATTACAAGATTAGTCTCTAGATAGTATGGGGCGCCGATATCGGTGTTATCTTTTTCTCGAGTGTACTGTTATAAAATGTTATCTGAAGTGTATGAAGTATTAAAAGATAATATTTTAAACTTTTAAGTTTGTGATTCTTGAAGGTGTTTTTTTTTAATTTCTATGAGTCTAATCTAGAGATAGCATTTTTCATTCCGGATAAAGATTTTTTGTCGTATTGATATTCCCGGTTGAGTCCAAATCTGTCAATCTAGAGCTCGGGGTACGCTTGGACCATGATTCAGGACTTTAGAAGTCTGGTCTATCTGGAATTACAAAACAGACGGCAGTCACTTCAACTGCCGTCTGACCTTCGCAACCCCTTTAACAAGGAAATCCAGACCGACTAAATCATGGTTACACGTTCAATCGTGCAAGTTTCCTCACGATGTTTTCAACGTCGTACTAAATATATAAAAATATGAACATGCCCGGATTTGAATCCACGATCCCCCGTATGAAAGGCGCGTTTTGAACCACTGTGTCTCAGTTAAATTTGTAGTGATAAAAGCTGCAATAAACGACTTATCATCGCTATATGAATGCAGAGAAAAGCGAAGGAGTGGCGGGGTGTTTTAAAATTTTCCACGAATAGATGACCACAAGTGATGGCCTCGATCACTCTATCATGAGTGTTACTGATATAGAAGAATACATGATGTATCGGTAAACATTTACATCCCTTTTAGTACATCTTCCATTAAAACAATATTTTTATTTGAAAAACTTTCGACAATTTTTTGACTTCCCATTCAAAATGACTAAGTCACGTGAATAATGTTGAATTTTCCTATGAAAGTTTCTAAAAGTTGTAGAAGACATGTTCAGAATGTTTGGGATGTAAGTGTAAATGTTTTTCAATACACCCTGTATTTTCCGAGATTGTAGTGGAAGATAAATTCCTAACATACTGCTATTAATTATTTATTTTTAGAGAAAATATTGTATTAAAGTGATATTAATGGACAAAGTATTTGATACAAGGATGTTAATTGAGAGTGGTTTTTTTTTGTTTCAAATTTTAATTTCATTTGAAACTTGTTTAATTTGTGTTTGTTTTCCATGAAGCTTTAAATACCTGGCGGGATATATTTCCAGCATCTGAACTGCGTGAAATTAATGGCACCAAAGCCTCACTGGGATGTGTATTTATGAAAATGGGAAACGCAATAAAAATAAAACCGAATCATTTATTTTGCAGTTAGATTTTTTGTTTGTGAAACTTGGCAATCAGATTTTTTGTTTGAATTTATATTACGAGCTTTAAATTATTTGCTGATCAGGTATGTTGAAAAAAAAATACTCTAGAGTTCTGGATTGAGCTTCCAGCCGCGGTGTACGCTATGACATGGTCTTGTAAACGAGGTTTGAAAAGAGTTCTTCTTTCACGATAGGCAGCGCGGCATAACTGTGGTCCGCCATTGTTGATGTCTTTTAGCGGCGATTACCATTTACCATCAGATGGGCCGCATGATTGTCTGCCTATTTTAGAAATAAAAAAAGAATATCGACCTATGGTACCCTCTGGTATCCTCACTCACGCAGCGAATCACAGCACAGTGCTGCTTCACGCCGGTTTTCTGCGAGGCCGTGGTATCACTCTGGTCGAGCCGGCCCATTCATGCCGAAATGTGGCTCCCATGGTTAAATAAATCAAATACAAATGTTGGCCAGACTCAAGTATTGAACCCGGCGGGACCACCAGCACTACTGCGTCATTGAAGCAGCACTACTGCGTCATTGAAGCAGCACTACTGCGTCATTGAACCAGCACTAAAGCGTCATTGAAGCAGCACTGTTACGTCATTGAAACAGCACTACTGCGTCATTGTAGCAGCACTAGTGCGTCATTGAAGCAGCACTATTGCGTCATTGAAGCAGCACTACTGCGTCATTGAAACAGCACTAGTGTGTCATTGAAGCAGCACTAGTGCGTCATTGAAGCAGCACTACTGCGTCATTGAACCAGCACTACTGCGTCATTGAAGCAGCACTATTGCGTCATTGAAACAGCACTACTGCGTCATTGTAGCAGCACTAGTGCGTCATTGAAGCAGCACTATTGCGTCATTGAAGCAGCACTACTGCGTCATTGAAGCAGCACTATTTCGTCATTGAAGCAGCACTATTGCGTCATAAGCAATCAGACGTTTTTTCATTGCGGTAAATGCCTATTAATAATTTGAATGTATCATATTCTGATATGGGTATTTAATAATCCTTCGAGAATTTACATGTAATGAATGTAATCAATTATCCTTTAATAATATCATATTACCTATGTGCATAATTTTCACGTAATTAAATAAAGTCACAATATAACAACACAATGAATTAGCAAATTATGTAAACAGACGTCCAAATATCATAACAAAACGATTCATTTCCACACGGCGTGCTGGGAATAATTAATTGTTTGCTGAAATTACATTATTTACGTATCATTTGTACTGTTTGTCGATTCGGCGTGTCATAAAATTATGAAAACGGTACCTGTGTTATTACACGGCTGCCATTCATTTTGATTTCGAAGTTTGGTAATAGAAATGAAATCTAAAGTACCTAAGCTTTAATTAAAATAAATTTTACTTACAATTATTGTGTACCTACAATAATTGCAAGTAAATTTATTTTAACGTATGTTTATGTTTCAAAGACCGCGAGAATTTTGATTACCCATTTTCCTAAAAAGACAACTCGCCCATGAAGGGTTCCGTAGCAGCAAGTAAGATATATGGAAGGTAAGTTGCGGTTTACGGTTTATAACGTATTAAAAAAATAACTTACTAGATCTAGTTCAAACCAATTTTCGTTGTTTAGTTTTCATTGTGATGTATATCATATTTTTTCCTATTTCTGAGTAAAAATCGTAATGCGATTAACAAAATACATCTATCTACCATGTTTCAATAATATAGTTCTTATAGTTTCGATAAAAAGTGGCTGTGACATATGGACGGACGGACAGATAGACAGACATGACAAATCTAAAGAGAAAAAAGAAAGAAAAATATTTATTCAGTGTATAACAATAACATTAAACATTTAAAATAATGACGGTACCCAGTAAAACACCGAAACACCGAAACACCGCGTCGGGGTGTCGCGCCACCCCGACGCTGGTATTCTGTATGTACCCATAGAAAGAGCACTGCTATAAAAATAAATACAATAAACTAGCGTTGATGTTATTATACATAGAATTATCATTATAATAGTACTTTATATACGTGTGTTCATGCTTGTCTATGTGTATGTTTGTGTGTGTGAGTGTGTGTGTGTGTGTGTGTGTGTGTGTGTGTGTGTGTGTGTGTGTGTGTGTGTGTGTGTACGAGTGTGTGTGTTTGTCTAAATCTACATATAAGGGTTCCGTTTTTTCCATTTACAAAATACAATACAAAAATACAAAATATTTATTTCATGTTTACCAAGATTTTTCATTTGCATAGACAAGGGTTGACCTCTTCTATTAAGTGCTTTTGGCTACGGAACCCTAAAAAGATGGTAGTCACTTAGGTACTTTGAGTTAGTCTTGGCGGGGCCGGGGCTCTGAATTGGATTCGAATTCGACAATAAAAATAATACCGAAACGCGCCGATGGTGTATGAGTGGTGTGTATCTATAACGTAAACGTGTCAAATACTTGTTATTTGGTACGTTTTATCACAAGAAACAGAACAAATAGTTTACCATTTTAAAATGTCACACAGACAGACACCACTCATGGGTATGAGTGGTGTATGTCGGCACGCATTGTTATTATTTTTACTGTCGAGTTCGAATCCAATTTTCAGTACGTAAAGTTCTAACAATACTATTTTAAAATAAACTATATAGCAATTCAGTGGGCCTTAATTTGCTATACAAATTGATTAATTAATTCATTATAGGCTATATTGAAAGTCCAAATTCTGGAATGATCTGCATTCATACGAACTAACAACATTGAACTATTCTCCGAAATTTCCCCAAGTAATTTCAAGATTATTACTACACAGGTCACTTTGTAGACTAAAATAAACTAAGTAATTTTAACAAGTTTCAAATGTATGCGTAATAAACTGAGTTCTTCATTCTAGGCACTGTATAGTACAGACAGTGTCAAAAGCTGAGCTTCTATTGTCGATTTTGACTCTTATAACAAAGTTGTGTCTCTCTCTTATACACTTGACATTGGCGGAGTCACACGCGCGGCCGTAACCGTGCGCGGGACAACACCATAAAAAAAAATTAAATTATATTTTATATGTATCCACTCAATTACACTTCACTTTCAGTGTAGTTTAATGTACGGAGCTAATATATGATTTTAGCTTTAGCAAGAACTGGGGACTGTCCTTAATTTCGCATCTAGCCCACAATTGTATTATATGTAAGGGTACAGTAGTCAGCGTGCCTCATTGTGAAACAGATTCAATTTAGGCTAGTGCTTATTTTAAAGCCAAAACCAATTGATTTTCAATTGTGTCTGCGGCCTGGGGAGGACGAAGTTATATGTATAATAAAATTACTTGTCAACTAACGCCTTAGTGTTGTAATTCACAAAGAGTCAACTATTAGCTTCTACAAGTGGTAGCTTATCGATATATCTTTGATATTTTTTATTATTGTTATTTTTTCAAATAAAAGCTGTTAGCTAACCTTAATAAAAGTAGCTGATTACAAGAACAAAGTTCCAAAAATTAGACCGATCGAAATTTTATAATAACCTTAAATCCTAATTGTAAAAAGGAATGCAAAGATATGGAATGCATAGATATATAGAAGTATACTTACATATTAAAAAAATAAAATCTAATTTTAGACACGTTTGGAACTTTCTAATAAACTGTTTTGATATATTTGGCAACGCGATTCTTTTGCAACTTTCATATCAACTCATCTTCCTCATAATAAATTTACAATGTATTTTGACAATAGGTAATCTTGGACAAAAGGGCTTGAGTAGCAGAATATATTAATTGTGAAAAATTTCAAATCCAAGATGGCCGCCGTTAGAAAATGACGAATAACCTATTTGTTGTTCCAACTGCCTCAATATAAATGAAAGAGCTTTAGTTGTGTCGGGATTTTTTTAAATTTTCAATTTAATCAATTTTTTTATATACCAAGCTATGTATTACTGTGACTGTACTACGAGTATCTTGATTATTCTTACTCAATTACTAGGGCTGATACGAGCGCGTCTGGGGATTGTGCAATATGCATAACTTTGAATGCAGTGACACCTGCTGGCCCCAGGAGAGTGATAGCCTGTTCGATGTAGATAACGTTAATCTGTGAATTATGTTTAGGTGACTTTATGTAAATTTTGACAAAATACCAAAGAAAAAGAATCACCATCATATCAGCCCACTCAAGTACAACCACTGCTGATTATAGGCCTCTTTTTTAACCGACTTCAAAAAAGGAGGTTCTCAATTCGACATGTGTACGGATTAGTACCATGATTAGGATATCAGGATCTGATGATGGGATCCTGGAAAAATTGAGGGAAACCCTGAAATTTTAAAGGCACACGTAATGTTATTGTAACTTTTTTCGAAACTGCACCAGTATTTACGACTGATTGTATTAATTTTGTGGCTCTGCTGATGATGCAAAGTCAACTCCTCAACGATAAGGAGTTAAAGTATAACTCTTTCAATACTGTACTCATAATTAGTTTGTTAGTTATTTGGCGGGGGTGGAAGGGGAAAGAGAGGGGGCCAAAAAATGAGAACCCTCAAATTTGAAAGGCAGATGTACGGTAAGGAGTTAAAGGATAACTTCGACTTCGGTTACACCTTTTCTCGAGTTACTGTTATAAAATGTTATTTGAATTTATAAAGTGATAAAAATATTATTTGACACTTTTTAGTTCGTGGTTTTTGAATGCGGTTTTTTTTTTCACTGAAAATTTTATGTCACACGACTACCATTCTCATTCATCGTTTCTTTGATAACATCACAATATCGGCGGATCAATGGGCTGGTGGTTTACCC
>CM032464.1:21263223-21282154 GCA_019059595.1 Marasmia exigua | reverse complement strand
GGTATAACAGAAAATGTTTTCGAGTAAATGACGTGAACGTTGATCGATGAAGAAAAGGCTTTCAATAATGGGTAGATAAATAAATAAATATTTCACAACGTCACATACACTGATCTGACTCCGACATAGGTAGCTCAAGCACCTGTGTTACGGATATCAGAATCAACAGTGGGATTACAAATATATACATATAATACTTTTCTTTTGTAAAAATATATTATATAACATAGAAAACACCCAGACCAATAAAAAAGACAAGTTCATGCACACAAATGTTTGTATTGTGCGGGGATCGAACCCGCAACCCTTCTATCAAAGGCAGCATTATGTATACATGTACGTAAGAACTTGCACACTTTTTCAAAAAAGTCCGATAGTCATAGTCTTAACACAAGAAATAAACATAGGCTTGCCGTCTCGGTCCTCAGACTTCATAAAATCGGAAATTCGTTTGTTGGCTTAAGTATTAAGATATTTAATAAGATACCACAAAATGTCATTAACCTATCACTGGATAAGTTTAAGTCTCATATTAAAACCTGCCTAATGAAGAAAGGTTACTATAGTGTACAAGACTATAGTAACCTTTCTTCGGATTCTAACAAGACTTTAGATAAGGATTCTTGGTCATGTTAATTGATTAATCTTTTGAGTTGTTATTCATAGTAGTCTATTAACTTTCATAATTGTATTTTTTTCTCTTCTCAATTGAAACTCTGTAACATCATCAATATTTGAAAAGAGTAACTACTGAGTTTCTTGCTGGTTTTTTCTCAGTAGAAATCGACATTCCGAACCAGCGGTAGATAGTATGTACCTATTTTGACATCATTAGTGTTCTGTGTGGACCTAAATTGAATAAAGAATTTTTTATCTTATCTTATATCTATCTAGTCTTTACTTTATTGGGGAAGGCCTACGCTTGGCTGAAATGATGATAAGTAAATGAGCTCAAGTACTCTGGTGTGGTGTAGTTATTGTTGATACATGTTGGTCTTCATCACTAAACAAATGAAAATGATTTTTTCTTATTTTAAACGTTTTTATTTTTCTTACAGATTAAACTGCATATCAAATTTGTATATCAAGTGTATACTTAACCGCCAAAGTCAGTCTAAGTCACCATTGCTCAACAAATCGCCGGTGTCTATGATTTCATCGATATGCGGATTTAGCCAAGACCATTTTAACGCAATCGCTGGTTTTACGAGTCTATTTAGTCCAATAAGTTGTCCACGTGACAACTCACTCGACATACAATAGCAGTATAAATCAATCATGAGTTCCCGTGGAAGAGCCACGACTTCGGCATGAATGGCCCGGCTCGACCGGAGTGATACCACGGCCTCACAGAAAACCGGCGTGAAGCAGCACTGTACTGTGTTTCGCTGCGTGAGTGAGGGTACCGGAGGCCCAATCCGGGGGTAAAGGGGAGTTTAAAGGTTGGCAGCGCACTTGTGACTCCTCAAGTGTTGCAGGTGTCCATGGGCGGCGGCAATCGCTTACCATCAGGTGATCCGTCTGCTCGTCTGCCACCTGTCATAAAAAAAACTTATATTACGAGTAACATCACTTTCGCGGTACTTAACTGCACGAAATAACAGTTTTGTATACCACATCACTAGCTGCTTGTTCAAAGAAAGTTGAAACTATAAATAGGTCTTTCATAAAAATCCCTTTTTATTGACTTCTTTTCAGCTATGAATTAATTAGTTCGTTAAGTTGTTTGTGCTTAAATATTTAACTACCCTCACTCTTCAATTTCAACAACATTTTTTATGAGAAAGGGAGGCCAACGAGTAAGCGAGTCAGCTGATGATAAGTGATCAGCGCCGCCCAAGGACATCAGCCACATCGGAGGGAGTGGAGATGCGTTGCTGGCCTTTTAGGAAAGTATAGGCTCATTTCTTGAAGATCTCAATGTCGTACCGGTTCGGAAATACTGCGGGAAGTTGATTCCACAATGAGGAGGTGCGTGGCAAAAAATGACGTGTAAGAGCACGGTTTATAAAATATGATAAAATTCTGATGTTAGTAGGTAGATTTTAATCACTGGTATCTTTTACACAAGCTGTATGAAACATTGCCGCCTTTGAAGTTTCAAATCACATAATTATGTGATTCAAATGTCCCATAACTTTGAGTATAGTCAATGAACCATATTCTGCAAAACAAAAAAAATACTAATTAAAACAAAAAATTTGCCTTTCTATTCTAATCTAAATACTCTTTCAATAAACATATGAAAATTACTCTTCTAGATAAACAACGCTTAGGTATCCCACGGGGTCAATCGGTAGCGCGTTTTGCCGTGTAGAAACATATAAGCATGCAAAACTTACACTTACACGCATACTCATGTTGGGTATACCAAAGTATTTTGATGCACTTATCGATTACTTCCCTTTCCGATTGCTGTCATCATACATTCATCTGATATTATACTTCACTCACACATTACAATAAAACAGTTCTACACGGTTCCTTTATTTTATATAGATTTTCTGAACGTAGATAAAATTAGATTTGATTTAGACTGTATTTTGGGGTAGTGGCAGAATACCAGTGTTTTGTCTGCTCGGGCAAAGCTATACACTGAGCCACGGCCTTTTTGAACTGCTGCAGCGCACACACGGATCACAACAGGTGAACAGCTTATTGTTGTTTCTATTTTTTTGTTAATTTAATGCCTAATTATAATGTAATGTTCCTGTGTTCTTGCATGTGTGTCATTTGTTTTATTTTAATGTGTGTATATGCAGCAGTACAAATAAACGTTTTATCTATCCATCTATCTATCTATTCCAATCCCATTAATCAGCTGTTCACTTAGGTGAAGGCATTTATTTCTTTACGCTATATTTCTGAGAGACAATCGTATAATTTATTTAGAAACTTAAACATAATATCTAATATCCTCAAAAACGATTTATATTAAGTGTTAATCATAAAAAAGAATTGACAAAAATTTGAATAGTTGGAGATTTTTACTGAGATGAATGAGAAAATTAAGCGTTGCCCAACGTTAAGGATAGCTGTTAGCGTATCTTCTATTATCCAGCTACAAAATTCTATTATGTAGGTACGAATACAAACCTTAGCATTTAAACCTCACCTTTTCCATTACGAAAGTACTCCAAATGACTTCCCCAAATGAAAATAAATACTGCTCCTAAAATAGTCGTAATAAAATTAAATAAGCAGGGAAGGCCAACCATTGGCATTTAACCGAGCATTTCGCCCAACGAGCATTATCACAGGGTCAGCTATTATGGAATATATTTGACGACACATTTGCCCTTTCGTCGGAGGATATTGCGTCTATCTCCTATTAGACAAGCGACGGCCCATGGTTCCATTTCCGCGTCAGGACAAATATTTGTGGGTAGACAGAATCACCGGCATTAGTTATCTAAGCTTGGTGGGAGATCGTATTTTCTTTATATCGCCCCGTAAATAGAGCTACGTCTATTTAAGGGGTAGGACAAGGACTGCTTTTATTTAGGGCCAAAGGGAGCCACTTCATTGTAAATGGTAATCGCGGACTTTTTTTCATTATATGATAGATGGCAGAAAAGCACACGGATCACCCGATGGTAAGTGATTGCCACCGCCCATGGACACACGCGACACCAGTGGAGTCACAAATGCGCTGCTGACCTTTAAACCCCCCTTTCCCCCGGATTAGGCCTACAGTACCCGCACTCACGCAATGAAACACAGCACAGCTGCTTCAAGCCAGTTTTCTGTGAGGCCGTGGTATCACTCCGATCGAGCCGGCCCATTCGTGCCGAAGCGTGTGACAGGCGGTAGTCAAGCAAACAGATCACCTGTTAGTAGCGATTGACGCCGCTCGTGTACACCCGCAACACCCCAGAAGTCCCAAGTTTTTATCCTTTCCCCCGATTGGGTCTAGTTTCACGTCGGTTTTCTAAGAGGCCTGTGGTATCACTCCATTCGAGCCAGTCTATTCATGCAAGAGTGGTTCTATTGTTTGATTATATTGTTTGATTGATATTAAATCACTTTTTCATTCCCATGTAGACTGCAAGTATGGATTGAGTATGAACATAATGCTGATGAAGATGAACGTAACATCCAGCAACTGCAGAGCATGCAAGAAGACGGAAACTTCACATAAGAGGTGTTCAAACCTCTTATGTGAATGCGACTCACTGGTCAGAGGCAATGTCTTCTACGTAACGCTTATCCGAAATAGAAGGCACTTCAATCCGAAAGACATCGCGAAGCTGATGAAACGAATTTTTCGTGAGTAGGAGTGCAAAAGATAGGAGAAGTACAAAAAAATCTCATATGGTTGATGTGCTCCATCAAAACGCCCCCAAACAGGCATAAGATGAATCAAATGACCATTAGGTTCAATCCATCCGTTACACTAAATATGCCTAATTAATAATATCAGCCGATTACGTCACTATCAGTGAATTCAATTTCGTTTTCAGCAGACATGCTTGCACCGTGATTGCGCATTAATTATGCAACTCCCCAGTTTCATGATGCAAATAGATAACGGGTTATCTAAAATGTTAAAATCAAAACCGGTGATTGGGAAACGTTTAATTTGTATTTTGTTTCAATCACCGAGCAAGGTTGATTATCTCTGGAAAGGTCGGATACAATGGTATTATGGTAACACTAGCGTATGCCTGCGGCTTCGCTCGCGTTGGAAAAAAACAAAAAGTCCGCTTTTTTATGAGATAGGTGGCTGACGAGCAGACGGATCATCTGATGGTAAGTGATTGCCGCCGCCCATGGACACCCGCGACACCGATGCACTGCCAACCTTTAAACCCTCCTTTCCCTCGGATTGGGCCTCCGGTACCCTCACTTACGCAGCGTAAACACTGCACAGTGCACAGTGCTGTTTCACGCCGCTTTTCTGTGAGGCCATGGTATCACTCCGGTCGAGCCGGCCCATTCTTGCCGAAGCGTGGCTCTCCCACGGTCACGGGACCAGGATAGGTCAGGGAACTCTTTGAAATGAATGTCAACTAGAGCCGACTTTCTTTGTACTACTGTTTTATCATACTAGCATTCGCCTGCGGCGTTGCCCGCGTCATATTCCTTTTTTTTTCCATTCTACAGGAACCTGACTTTTTTCGGGATAATAAGTAGCCTATGTTTCGTATGTATCATGTGTTGAGGTATGTAAATGTTTTCTTATTCTTATTATATATCCTTCCCCTGATTCCTAGCTGCCCACAATTTTTTTATTAATTAGTGTAATACAAATTTCTTTTATAAATATAAGATTATCAGAATTCTCACTCTACACCTAAATTAGATCCATCAATTTGAAAGCGCTGAAGAAGACTTAATTACTGTACCCATCTTGGGCTTAGATTTATTAACTCCAATGCAATAATAAACCCATGAATCTTCCGCGAACGATTACGAAGAAGACTGCAAGGGATTTATTACCAATTCCATCTCCAGTGACGTCACAAAAGCATTCCTTTTAAGTAAATTGCGGGACCGGGTTGAAATGTTATCACATGAGTAACTCACAGAAGGGAAGGTTGAAACAAAGCGTGAATGAATCCACTTTGAAGCTTGTTTTTTGTGATGAGTGCCAGGCAAGCGGCATGTTATTTTGATTCCTTCACTTACTTGGAGAAACACAGTGTAAGCGCTGCTTCATGCCAGTTTTTTGTGAGATCATAATATAACACCGGTCAATTCATGGCAAATTGTGACTCTCCCGCAGATATTTATAGTTAAAAACACCTTTATCTTTTTAAATGTAATATATGACCATTGGTTCGTAAATTATTAGATTTAGATTTTATTAGATTCAGCCTAGAATCTGTAAATTAGCAATCTGGCTGATAGCACGCTAATACACTAACAGAAATATAAATAAATAAATATTTCAAAACATAACGTACAGTGATCTGACTCCGAGATAGGTAGCTCAAGCACCTGTGTTACGGATATCAGAATTAACAGTTGGATTACAAATATATACATAATAATACTTTTCTTTCGTAAGTACATACTTATAATACATAGATAACACCCAGACCAATAGAAACAGATATGTTCATGCACACAAATGTTTGTACTGTGCGGGGATCGAACCCGCAACCCTTGCATCAGAGGCAGCGTTCACTACCACTGTTCCTAACGGGTCGTCGAAAATATGAACCTTTAGTTTACTTCGATTCGTATGACAGGTACTGTACCTAGGGATTAAAAATGAGAATACTGGCGTGGCTGCCACATTCGAAATACCGAATAACTCAAGTACACTGTCAGATCCCAGGAATGAATACGGGACCTGAAGCGTAATCCGTCGCTTTAAAGTCTGAGATTGTATGATTACCTATGATTATGCAATGCGACGTTCCCACCTTCCACTCTGTGTTTTGTTCACTCAGAAGCACCAGGTTAAGTTGGTATGTTATGTAAGTTATAATAGGCATGCGTGTATAGGAGTTTGAGATGGAATTAGAAGCGAGCCTATTACGACATGGCGTTTTGTGATTGGTCTATGACAAAGACCTCTCGGTAACTTTACTGAATGCCACGCAATCTTGGGTTTGATAACCCAACATCAACAGGGGCCTTTTAGAAGTAATAGTCATTATCGCCATTTTAGCTCACATGTACCTAGTGGTGAGAATAATGTGTAACGCAGCCTGCAGGGGCTTCGTTATACTACATAACTACTCATAAAGAAAGTTACCTTTGGTGTTAACTATGGAGCTTCGTTTTCCGTTTGCTATAGAGCTTGTATATCGTTTTATGATTATGTCTTGTATTAGCATTACTCTTATATGTGTTATTTTAATGTTCCTTGTACATTTTTATCTGTAAATAAATTTAAAGTTATTGTTGTAAATATTTAGATTGTCTATTTGACATTGTCCGACAGCTGACGTTGTCTAACTGTTTTATTTTTCTATCGAATTGTCTATTCAAATTTAACTATGGAGTTTAGCTATGTTTCGAGAATATTCTATATTGTATGAATTTTAAAATTTAAATGTTGTAGAATAGAATGCGCATGGGCAATATAAAAGGACGCACATGGGCAGGACGACCAGTCTACCACCAGCTCTGAAGAAGCTCAGAACCTCAAGCTATAACAGTGCCAGTATACGTTTACCCGTAGAGTAACGGTGCCGGGGCACGAAGGGTGTTGCCTCCCTGCACCTACGCGCGTCTACCTTCATTCGTGCGCGTATCCGCGTCGCGCCTACCCGCGGCCGGCTTGCGGCGTGCGCGTATCTGCGTCGCGCGCCCCATTTGCTGCCTCCTGCGCTCGGCGGAGCCCTACCGCCCGCCTCTGGCGTCGCTGGATCCTACCGGCGCGCTGCCTGTGCTCACCCTGTGTTACCGCCCTACCACGGTTGCCCATTTTGAACTTTTACCTTGTATATATATTTAGTGTAGTGTACCGGGGTAAATAGCTAGTTTTAAGTTAGTTTTAAGTTAGATTTAAGTTTTTTTTGGACGAGCCATCATTGTACATACCTCTTATAATTATAGCCCTTTTCCCTCTATTCTTATCTTTTCTTCTTCCCCCTACCTTTTAGCTCCGTAACCCTCCGTTACGCGACAGTTTGGCGCCCAACTCTATAGAATCCCTCCCTGTTCTCAAAATTCTAAAATAAACTTGCACAAGTTTCTGTATATAACATACCTTTTGGCTCCCTATTAGACGTCTCTTACTTCTTGGATATTTCTTTCCCTATTCTTCCTCTATTTTTCTCACTAAAATAAAGTAAATAAAATAAAAACTATTGTAAATATTTTATTGCTTTAAAATTACAAATATCTTAGAAATGGCTCGTCTTATAAACTTTAATTTACTTAATAAGGCGGAACTTGAATACGAACTTATAATTAGGAACGAAACTCCTGCGGATAATCTTGTATCGCTTAGAAAACAAATTGTTTTATTGCTTCGTAATTTTCCTACGGAGGACATTATTGATTCTCCCGTTCCTCTGAGTGACGATTTGTCACAAGCTTCTTCTACAATCTTATATTTATCTTCGATGTTGGACCGATACGAATCGGGTAATCTGAAATTATTTAAGAAAATTGAAACTTATATAAATCACTTATTTTATCGACTTGACAGAATTGACACTGATGTAAGTGACAGCGACTCAAACCTTATAGAACTCTATGACGACTTAAAAAAGAAGTTTACTCTTTTGACTGAACGTTTTGGCGCTTTTTCAAAACCAGCTGAGACTTCACAGGTACAAACCTCTTTGGACTCACCCTTGCCGATTTCTCAACCTAACTGTATGCCACCTTTTCATAATTTTCTCTTACCAAATTATCTAAATGAGCTAAAAAAAATTACTTTTGATGGGACAACTTGTCCTAGAGCTTTTCTATCGAAAATTGATGAATTTTTACTTACGAACAAACTTGATAAGCAAATACTTATAAGCTCGGCCTTCAACATTTTTGAGGACGGTGCTTCTTATTGGTTTAAATTCCAACTAAGTCGTGACCCTTCGTTAACTTGGGATCGCGTTTCCGAGTTGTTAATTAAGGACTTTGGCCATTCTGATTATGACCATAAACTACTGCAGGCAATAAAATCTCGTACTCAGGGTAAATCTGAGTCTATTATGGTTTATATTCCGAAAATGTTTGAAATGTTTTCGAGACTAAGCGAGAAATTACCTGAGCAGGAGAAACTGCAAATACTTCTACGTAACATCCGTCCTTGTTATACTTCTTTTGTTGCTCTTAATAAAGTTGATTCTATTGACTCTTTAATTTCTGTATGTCAACAATTTGAGCGCTGTATTGACCGCGACAATAATTTTAATGAACCTGAAATGAATACTCTTATTCCTGAATTATCCTATAAACCTAAACACGATTCTACACTTTTACCGAACACTAAACCTAATGTTACACATCCTTTTCACTCTAAACATTCTTTCACTCCTAATTATGATTCTCATAAATCTAATAACTTTAAGCCTTTTCGTACGAACTTTTCTTCGCAGAATAAAAATTCTGCACATGCGATATCTGAAAATGCTCCCAAGTTTCAGGCGCATTTGTTTTGCGTTCGATGTCGAATAAATGGTCATTCTTTGAATTCTTGCACTAAACCAAGATTCTTAGTCTGTTTTATATGTGGTTTGAAAGACTTTAGAGCTTCGGATTGCCCGAAATGTAAAGCTGACAAGCCTCAACCTTCTTCATCTTCTAACTCAAAAAACTAACATATGACTTGGTACCAAATGTAACGCAGCCTGCAGGGGCTTCGTTATACTACATAACTACTCATAAAGAAAGTTACCTTTGGTGTTAACTATGGAGCTTCGTTTTCCGTTTGCTATAGAGCTTGTATATCGTTTTATGATTATGTCTTGTATTAGCATTACTCTTATATGTGTTATTTTAATGTTCCTTGTACATTTTTATCTGTAAATAAATTTAAAGTTATTGTTGTAAATATTTAGATTGTCTATTTGACATTGTCCGACAGCTGACGTTGTCTAACTGTTTTATTTTTCTATCGAGTTGTCTATTCAAATTTAACTATGGAGTTTAGCTATGTTTCGAGAATATTCTATATTGTATGAATTTTAAAATTTAAATGTTGTAGAATAGAATGCGCATGGGCAATATAAAAGGACGCACATGGGCAGGACGACCAGTCTACCACCAGCTCTGAAGAAGCTCAGAACCTCAAGCTATAACAGTGCCAGTATACGTTTACCCGTAGAGTAACGGTGCCGGGGCACGAAGGGTGTTGCCTCCCTGCACCTACGCGCGTCTACCTTCATTCGTGCGCGTATCCGCGTCGCGCCTACCCGCGGCCGGCTTGCGGCGTGCGCGTATCTGCGTCGCGCGCCCCATTTGCTGCCTCCTGCGCTCGGCGGAGCCCTACCGCCCGCCTCTGGCGTCGCTGGATCCTACCGGCGCGCTGCCTGTGCTCACCCTGTGTTACCGCCCTACCACGGTTGCCCATTTTGAACTTTTACCTTGTATATATATTTAGTGTAGTGTACCGGGGTAAATAGCTAGTTTTAAGTTAGTTTTAAGTTAGATTTAAGTTTTTTTTGGACGAGCCATCATTGTACATACCTCTTATAATTATAGCCCTTTTCCCTCTATTCTTATCTTTTCTTCTTCCCCCTACCTTTTAGCTCCGTAACCCTCCGTTACGCGACAAATGGAGATTATCAATTGATATCGGTATTCGTTTTTTTTTATTATGAATGGGTTTAAATGTTGGCTGTGCTCTTGTGACTTACTTGGGTTTGCTAATGGTGATGGGCGGCGGCAACCGCTTACCACCAGATGATCCATCAGCTCGTCATACATACCAAAAAAAAATGTAGGGACCATCTTAGAGCGATGGTCACTCAGTAGACTGGAGAAGAACGTGCATTCTTTCAGGGAAGTTCTAGGTTCAAATTTGACCATGCACTTCTAGATTTTTCAAATCTAAGTATAATCTATGTGCATATTTCTTAAAATAACTCGGTAGTTAGAAAAACAATCTTAAAGAAACCTACTACGTTTTGGACCGTGGGAAAGCCTCGCTTAGGCATGAATGGGTCAGCTCGACCGGATTGATACCACAGCCACACAAAAAACCAGCGTGAATCAGCACTGTGCTGTGTTTTGCGCGTTAGTGAGGGTACCGGAGGCCCAAAAGGGAAAAGGGGGCTTAAATACCAATGTGAATGTGATCACCAATCAGTATGTGATCCACATTAGGCAAGCGTGGTGATAAGGGCTAATCCCATCATAGTAGCGATGAATCCATTTCTATGATGCAGGCCTTTTTCCTATAGTGGGACAGTTTATACGCTGATAGTCCTTACTTAGCCTTGTGGTCCCCGGCAGAGTAGAATAGGCCACCCTCACTCTTACTGAGGTGTCGTAAAAGGCGACTAAGGTTAAGCTGCTGGCATGATCATCAGCACCCAGAGAAGGAAAACTCTGCATTTATATCAAAACCCTCGCCAACCCGTCTGCCAAGCGTGGTGAGTATGGCAATCACACCTCATGTGATTGAGGGAGGCCCGTGCCCCAGCAGTGGGGACTTAAATGGGCTGACGATGATGATGAGTCCTTAGTTATCTTCCTAGTGTTTCCTACATAATACTCTTAAGACTCCAACCACCTAAGTCTAAGTTAACAGCCACCAATGGAACGGAACAAAGTGCTAACGATTTACGACTTCACTTAGAAACTTACTAGACTTCTAAACACAGCTTCAAGGGAAAATTAAAGCTTCGCCGAAGAAAGATTGCCGTTTTAAATGCTATCTTTTTCGATATAATATTTGATATTATAATAATAATAATAACATTGTTCAAAATACCGAAATATTTTGAACAATGTTTCGAGAAAGAAAACTTCTGAACAAAAATAATAATAATAATAACATTCTCACAACATCTCATAGGTTAACCTGATTCCGTACTAAGTAGCTTAAGCACTTGGTTACAGATGTCAGACAACAGAGGAACACAAATATATACTTAAATACATATATTACACCCAGACACTGAACAAACACAAGTGTTTATTGCACGAATGTTTGTCCAGGGGACGTTATCGAACCCATGACCTTTGGCGTAAGAGGCAGGGTCACTACCAAAAATTATAAAAACTAAAACCCAACTACGACAAAAAACGTCGCTGAAAAAGTATAAAACAAGCCTTCGTTGTCAATTTATGCAATATTCACTATGTAGAGATAAAATTTCATGTTTGGAAATCCGCAGTCACACGTTGTCAAAGGCTAGTATATTTAACGTGTGACTACGCCTTTCCAAACATGAAATTTTATCTCTACATAGTGAATATTGCATAAATTGACAACGAAGGCTTGTTTTATACTTTTTCAGCGACGTTTTTTGTCGTAGTTGGGTTTTAGTTTTTTTACTTTTATTTTATTTGTACTATTTTGGTGTCCAAGTGCTAGTAATATATATATATATATATATATATATTCAAAATGTACAAGTCAAGCGCTTTCAAATGATACCAAACACGGCATATTTATCATAACTTTATTTTTTTACTCTGTATGTTTTGTCCGCTAGAGGGCGCCACATTAGATTTTGTGAAACTTCATATAGCCTATAACCAGCGGACAATCAAGACGCTTATAATGATATGTCATTTGTCGAATTCTGATAAGTAGTTAAGAAGTTACGTGGAAACAGATGAACATACATACATACATACATACATACATACATAGCCTGTCAAAATCATAACCCTCCTTTTGCTTTGCCGTAGTCGGGTAAAAACTAAATTAAGTGTTACATCAATATCAGAGGAGATTTTGAACCAATTCTAAAGGTCTTATATTCCATGATTGCGAATGAAATGACATGAAAGACTGCTTCGGTGGCACAGTGGTAGGCGGGTCGCACTGCGCTTGGGGTCCCGAGTTCGTTCCCCGGGTCGGGCCAAAAATTTGTACCTGAGTTTTTCTGTTAAGAAATTCTCAGTGTCAGCCCTGACTCTGAAAGTTAGCGGTCTCGTACCCCCGTGTCTGGGAAAGCACGTTAAGACGTTGGTCCTGCGCTAATCTCTCTTCGGTCGTGTCACACTGGTGTCTCATCGAAATATGAGGGTTTAGGAATAGAAAGTGCTTTTGTGTCTGGGCAAACGACATTATTCCATGAATTTATCTACCTCAATGAAATTGCAGAAATAAACTGTGGAAATATCATGAGAACGCAAAAAAAAATACAAAGCGGAATAAAGTTTGCTGGAGCTAGTAGGTTAACGAAATTAATTGCGTGTCTTAAACATTATATTATTGATACAAAAAAAAAAACAAAAATACATAAAAGTTTTTTTTACTTTACATATTTATTTATTATTATGTATATAAAAAGTTTGTTGATATTTTTTATAGCAATCTTTGGCAATTTATTCTTAAGTAAATTACACACATTTAAATATTCATCTCGTGTGCAGGTGTTATGCAGTTGCAGATTTCGTCGGCTTAGTAATGCTTTCAGCGGTCTAATTGGTAGAACATCCACCCAGATTGTTTAAGGAGTGGGTTCGAGTCCCGCCCTGAACACGAAATAAAATTTTTAAGTGTTTTATTTACTTAAAAAGTTTGTGTTTATCAATTTAATAATTTTAATGATTTGAAGCTAAATGTACTCAGATGTGTAAATGTGCTTGTACTAGTGGCAGTATTGTTAAGTTATCAAAAAAACATTTAATTAATGTAAGAAAAATAATTATGAAATATTGTACTTACAATATTGTAGATCGGTAAATACTGCATACATGCGTTTAGGCAAAATATTAAGTTTTGGTAAAGAAAAATCTTATAATGAGAAAATATACCCTTATTTGTTTCAAAATAAGGGTATTGAAAAATGCAAAATATGAGAAAAATTTGGGATTTAATTGCAAAAAAAAGCTTTTGCCGCAAAACAGGAGAATATAAACCACAAAAAAAAGTTTGGTCGGAATCAAGCCATAATTATTCCAAGAGCTTTCCAAGAACAAAACAGAAAATCGCTCAAAATACATTTAAGTATATTGTGTATAACATACTTGTTAAATTATTTCAATAATCAATGAAAATATCAAAATGGCAAAGGACAAACAAACATATCTATTTCATTTATAGCTTTAAATTCCCACTGTAAACAAAGCAATAAAAACATATGTACCAGTACAGTTAAACTCAGCAACAGAGATGCCGCTTTTGCTATTGCAATAAGGGTTCTATTCGAATGGTTGTATACGTTTTATTACTGTATACGAGAACGTGGATACAGATAGGTTAATAGTTGCTGAATAATGGATAAACACTGAACGGCTATGTTTTATTATGTAAGAGATTTTACCCGCTATGAATGTTAATAGTGAACTTCAATGGAAACAACACAAATAGTGCAGCTTAGAGTAGGTTTTTACAATGTGTACGAAATAAGGATAAATGTTTCATTCATAAACATTCAATGAAATTTGTTAGCTAAAACGGTGTTATAGATGCATATAGGCATTATCGATGGTGCAGTGGTTAGTGGGTCGCACTTTAAAGCGACGGCTGCTCAAGAGGTCCCGGGTTCAATCCCCGGGTCGGGTCAAACATTTGTACAGGACAGAGGGCGCTACTTGCCAAGTAAACATCGGCTTCTATATAAGACACAAGAAAAATATTAAAATAACAACTATACATCATTTTTTTTAAGTAAATAGTGCTCGTCTAACTTTACTACATTAGTGTTATTGTTATCTTTGAAAGAAACAGTGTGCAACGAACAAATTGTTGAAAAAATATTCGAGAGTAATTGACAGTGATAGCACCACAAGTAGCGAAATAAACATAAAGTGATTGTTGGAATCTGCAAGAACTCATCTGCTAGAAGGTTTTTAATGCAGTTCGACACTTGGATTGGCAAGGTACGAGATAAGAATACGCCTCTGCACTTCCTCTTTCTTGACCTGCAGAAGGCCTTCGATTGTGTTCCGCGAGTGATGATCTGGTGGGCTCTAAGGTCCAAAGGAATTCCTGAAGTTTATATCGACATCATCCGAGACATGTACCACGATTCCGGATCTCTAGTTAGGACTACAGTTGGCGACACCAAACCCTTCCCCATTACTGTGGGCGTACACCAGGGTTCCGTCCTCAGCCCGTTTTTATGTAGCGTGATACTAGACGTTCTGTCAGACAGCATTAAAAATCCTCATGAGCAGCCTGTTTGGGTGCTGATGTATGCTGATGATATCGCGCTGGTGGATTCGGATAAGGGCAGGTTGGTGAGACGAGTTAATGGTTGGAAGGAGTCGCTTGAGAACGGTGGTCTGAAACTTAATGTGGCGAAGACAGAGTACATGGTCAGCGGCTCTTCTGAGCTAACGTCTGTCCGTATTGGCAACGATGAGGTAGAGCGCACGGACCATTTTAAGTACCTGGGATCGGTACTCCATTCATCCGGAGACATCGATTGCGATGTCAAGGCACGTATTGCTGCCGCGTGGACTAAATGGCGTGAGGTGACAGGCGTCATCTGTGACCCCAAAATGCCGGTTAAGTTAAAGGGACAGGTCTATAGGTCCATCATTAGACCGGTACTTTTGTATGGCAGCGAGACTTGGCCTGTACTTGAGCGACACAAGCAAGAGTTGCATGTCACGGAGATGAACATGCTGAGGTGGATGTGTGGAGTTACGCGAAAAGACCGCGTGAGAAACTCACGCATACGTGGGAGGCTTCATGTCCGTGACATAGCAGACAAACTACTGGAGAGTCGCCTACGTTGGTACGGTCATGTCCTGCGGAAACCGGACAGCTACGTGGGAAACAAATGTCTGGCCATGGTACCACCGCCGGGTCCCGGCAGAAGGGGTAGACCTAAAAAGGTGTGGCTTGACATCGTAAAGGATGACATGCGTGCTAATAAACTGACCACTATGGATGCACAAGACCGCGCGAAGTGGAGGAGTAGAAGTAGGAAAGCGGACCCTGGGCTCCGAAGCGACAGCTTGGGACGCAACCGGGACAAAACGCTAAGATGATGATGATGATTTGTAATCCCACTGTTGATTCTGATATGCGTAACACACCTGTGTTACGCATATCAGAATCAACAGTGGGAACAGTCTCCAAGATAGGTAGCTCAAGCACCTGCTTGAGCTACCTATCTTGGAGACAGATCAATGTATGTGATGTTGTGAATATTTATTTATTTATAAAGCAGTTTTGAAATTTGTGCACTTATACTGTCCCACTGCAGGGCAAACTATGATGGGATTAGACTTCATCCCCACGCTTGCCAATTACCAAATGCAGATTGGTGATCCCAAACCCGAGCTATGTCCGAAAAATTCGAAACTTTTGGTTCGACCCGGGAATCAAACCCGAACCCCGAGATTGCGGCCCGGTACTTAAACCACTAGACCAATGGGGCGTTCTAGACCAACGCAAGCAAGCGTGATTAAGCCTAATACCATCGTAGTTGCGATGACACGATAAATGTTAATAGAGGCTTTACTTAATCTTCTTTGAGTGAAATTTTATCCCGCGACGGTATTTCCGCAACGATATGATATTGAAATTTTCAAGAAACGAGCCTAAATATTTCTATAAGACATTCAAAGCTTTTGTATCCCTTCTACTTGTGATTCAATTGTTCCTTTCCCCGTTTACTCTCGAATATTTTGCGAAAATCATTAAGATTTATGATGAAACGTAAATTTATTAACTTCAATAAAGACACATACAAGGTCGAGAACCCCGAACAACATCTAACGTCGCCACTTAACAATTTAATATCTCGCTACAATCAGTTACACGACCTCAGAAATCAAACGCACCCGACCGGAATTCCTGGTACACTGTACATGAAAGGGATTCCCCTGACGTCAACTGTGACGTCAGTGATATATTAAATAAAGTCATGCTCACGCACGGGTGGTGGCGTACTCGCCAATTACGTAGTGTGTAGACGTAAACAAAATTGATGGGTATAATGACCATTACAACAGTAAGGCAGAAATGGAACAGCAATTTTTTCGTCCACTTCTTTGCTAATTGAACTTATAGCTTACAGTCCATACAATGTAGCTTGATTAGAATGAAAGCCGTTGATGTCACAGAAAAATACAGGTTGGTAGCTCTACATTGGAATTTGTGCACGAGTACATTAACTTCGGACAAAACTTCCAGAAAGAGGTCGATCGACGAATCCAACTCGGCTGAGCTGTTCGGGAAGCTACGCAGCATATTTTCGGCCCATATATCGCAGTGTCGCAAGACGAAAGTCTTTAAAGCGTGTGTGTTGCCCGAGATGACATACGGAACCGAATACAATGTGCTGATAAAGGAGGTGCAAAGTCACCCAGAGAGCAATGGAGAGGGCTATGCTCGGAGACCATTTGCGTGATCGTATCAGAAATGATGAGATCCGCAGGAGAACTAAGGTCACAGACAGCCCAAAGGATTGCATGTCTCAAGTGGCAATGGGCAGGGCACATAACGAAGAGAACAGAAGGCCGTTGGGGCGAAAATGACTTCGAGTGGAGACCACGTACAGGAAATTGCAGCCGTGACAGGCCCCTCACAAGATGGACCGACGATCTGGTGAAGGTTGCGGTAATCCATTGGATGCGGGCGGCACAGGACCGATATGTGTGGAAAACATTGGGAGAGGCCCTCCAGCAGTGGACGTCTATTGGCTGAAATGATGACGATGATAGAATGAAACTGGATTAAATGATAAACCAATACACCTTATGGTTATTGAAATTAAGGTCAAGTGACAGCTGTCATTTTAATGTAGCTATATTTTATGGAGTATGAAAGAACTTTTATTTGTCTCGTCTTAGCTTGTAGATCTCTCCATGTTATTAAAAGTGCACAGGAACTACGTCAATCACGCTTAGACAAACCTTTTTTAAGTGATAGATGGCAGACCAGCAGACGGATAACTTGTCACAAGTGACCATTTAGACCCCATATCCCGTGGTTTTAGCTTTCGGTACCCTCACTTACACAGCAAAACAGCACAAACGCTGCTTCGTCGGTTTTCTTTGAGGCCGTGGTATCACCCCGGTCCAGCCGGTCCATTCATGTTGAACCGTGGCTCTCTCATGGTCCCAGTCTGGTAATTACATTGGAGGGACCGCCATTACATTATCATCATATTTTGAGTGCAATAAAACTATCTTCATTCATCAAACTAAAGCTTCCCTTTGAACAACAACATCATACGTACAGTTTGGATTTGCGTAGACTCATTAAGGAAAAATGGTACCTACATCATTTTTTTATACATATAAAGGTTTCTATGAAATTGCCGTCTAATCATATTTTTTTATTTTAGTTAAGAATTCTGATTTCAAATTAATTTTATTTTAAAAATATGGATTTTTTTCTAAAACTAGTCATTTGTTTATTTAATAATTCTACATTTTCATCACGTTTCAAATTTCATCATCATGGATACGTTAGGAATTCAGGTAATTATGGAATGTGAGTACCGTCGTAGCAGTATCGCGGTACAAGCGGTACGCAACATCAACGACGTTTACGGAGCTAACACTACAAACCAACAGGCCAACTGTTATTGGTTTGCTCGCTTCCTCCACTCGAGGACCTGCCCTACCGGCCGGAATCTTGCGTGATCGTAGCAGAAACGATGATATCCGCAGTAGATGTGTGTAACTTTTTACTGAAATGACTCAGTGATCCGACTCAGCCGAATGATACACTGTTCTGAATCTCTGATGTTCGCTTCGAATGTATCATTCGACTCAAATGAATCTCATGTTCGAGTGAACCGAATGATCCGAATAAACTGAATGATCCGATGAGCCGAATGATCCGAATGAGCTGTATGATCCAAGTGAGCCGAATGATTCGAATGAATCACGGATCTATCTGAGAGTAGATGTTCCCAATGAAGCGTTTCACTGTTTCGCATCTCTGCACTGATCCATTGCAATGCAATGCAAATGTTCCAATTTTTTGAAACATACGTTTTTGCCAGGTCTTATCCGCAGGGGAAGCAAGGGCCAAGATATAGCCCAAAGAATAGGCTTGTGAACTAGGTTAGAGATTTGCAGATTTTTTAAATAGCATTGAGTAATAACGGTCAAAAGGAACTATGTACAAAATTTCAGCTTGAAACCTTATGTATTATTTTTGTTATGAGCCCTCAAAGGCAAAGATAAGCAAGTAAATTTTAAGTCTTAAATTTATGAAAGATTTATTTAGCAATCGATCTTATTTAATTTATAGCAACTTTTCCAATACCATTTTCATAAACGCATTATTTTATATAGCTATCGATTTTTTTTCATAAACACACTATAACGGACCAGGCTATTGAATTAGGTTAAAACCTGTAATGATAGTATTTAGGTATGTTTTAAATAAATAAATAAATAAATATTTCATTTAGCTTTCGAACAAAGC
>CM032464.1:21209317-21263123 GCA_019059595.1 Marasmia exigua | reverse complement strand
AGTTTTCTAGGGTCTTTTTTTGAGCCTGAAATACAGGTCACCCTAGTTCAGGAAAATGTTAAATATATTTACCAATTGTAAGATCAAAAGTCTATACTTGACATACGTTATTTTGAAAGAAATCTTTTATTTTTATTCATTATTTTATTTATTACAAAGTATTTTAAAAATTTTTTAGAGTCTGCAAGTGAGAAAACAGTAGTAAAGTGCATATATTCAGGATTTGTCTCCACCAGATATTTTAGCAAAAGCATCAAGAATTACAAATAGTCTTTTGCAGGACAATTTTACTAGATTATCAGGTGTGTGGTACCTAATTGTAGTTTCCCTATGATTTCTTACTTTGAAAATTAAAACATAAATTGAGATAAAATAGTGTATGAGACTGCACATAACTCGGTATTAAAACACTCGCGAATACTATAAAAAACTCGCTATTAATAACCCTAATTATGTAACAATCACATTAACTACTATTAACGAAGTCCATTTTCAATAAAGCACCGGTGTTTAGTGTTTAATCGTTTTACGGATAATATTTTCAGCAAAACTGCAGTTTTTACGACCCCATAAAGTTAAAAAAATAACAGGCTTGAAAACGACGTAATTAATTTCTTTACCCCTAGGTTGCCTGAAAAAAATAAACGCTATTCGCTATAAGCGATAAGACCATTTTTGTATTAATTCAATTCAATTCAATTCAAAATATCTTTATTTGCATAGGCTTGTATACATACAGCACTTTCAAATTGTCATACATTAAAAATTATAACTATTTATTTGTTAGTATAATATAAATGTAATTACACATATATGTCGATACATAAAATATACTAAAAAATAAATAAACATATTTAATATGATTCTACCCCGGAATCGGAAAGTTAAATCTGATGAGAAGATCCGGCAAGAAACTCGCCAGTTACTCTTTTCATCGCCAAATAAGTCGATTTCATGTTCAACAATAAACATTACCATTACAATGTCGAAGGTGTAGGCGAACAGTTTATCATTTCCACAAATTCTTGTCATTTAAATAATCATCAACTGTTTAATATGCTTTTGCCATAAAATTATTTTTAATTTAACAATTTAGTATGTTTCTACTTTCTGGTAGTGTTTTATAAAAAATATAAAATTGTCTTGTGACTCTTATTACATCCTGCGTGAGTTGATAAAATGTCTTTTTTTATCCCTGCTTAATAATAAACACAAACTGCCTTGATGGATGCCAATGAATGAAGGCAACAGATTTCAGTTTGTTTTTTATGGTATAGGCGGCAGACGAGCAGACGTTTCACCTGATGGTAAGCGATTACCACCGTTAATGGACATGATCAACAGTGGTGTTGCAATGAGTGCTGCCAACCTTAAAACCTCGATTGTGTCTTTATCCTGTGGATGAATGCATCAGTTTTCCTCTTCCACATGAGCTTCATTAGGCTAGGTTATGGAGTCCTGTTTGACCGCGGGAGAGCCACGCTTCGGCATGAATGGGCCGGCTCGACCAGAGTGATACCACGGCCTCACAGAACACCAGCGCAGCGCTGTGTTGTGTTTCGCTGCATGAGTGAGGGTACCGGAGGCCCAATCCGGGGGGGAAAGGGGGTGTGAAGGTTGGCAGCGCACTTGTGACTCCACTGGTGTCGTGTCCATGGGCGGTGGCAATCACTTACCATCAGGTGATCCGTCTGCCACCTATGATATAAAAAAGTCCCATGAATGGTTCCCTTTACGGGAACAATATCCACAGCGCCCGCGGTGGAGTGGCGGCCGATAACTCAATTTTTCCCGCTCGCACCCCTTGGCTAGATTTTGTCCTCGATTCCGGGATATTCCTGAGTTGTTGACACTTATATGTGAAATGCTATTGAAACTTAATTCCTAGTTTCGGTATTAGATTCGGTATATCCGGTATAAACGATTCGCTTATAAGATTCTTGTCTTTATTTCGGGAACGTTTGATTAAATTATGTGAAAGAGTGATTTTTCCCATCTTTTCTTTTCTCCATTTATCCAAAAAAAGAAAATTTTAATGAGATATTTTAAAGACAATTATATATTTATTTATTTAAAACTTTGTTGCACAAATTATGATGCAATAGGCGAATTAAATGCCATTGTTTTGGGCCATGCGGAAAGTCCAGTAGTATATATATTTACCATTAAAATATTTAAAATTTTAAGAATACATTCTTGACTTAATCTTATAAAAAAACGGCTAAGTGCGAGTCGGACTCGCCCATGAAGGGTTCCGTAGCTTCAAGTAAGATATTACTTAATTGTTAAACAATTGAGTTGACTAAATGGAAGGTAAATTGCGGTTGACGGTTTATAACGTATTAAAAAAACCGTCTCTGTAGTTCAAACTCATTTTTGTTGTTGGATTTCATGGTACCTAATGTATATCATATTTTTTTTTAGTTTTATAATTCTTATATTATAGAAGTTAGAGGGGGGACGACACGCAGTTTACTTTGGGAGCGTCTCTTGCGCAAAGTATTAAGTTTAGAAAAAAATATATTTGAAACCTCAACATTAATTTTGAACACCTATCCAAAGATGATGCCCCACATCTTCTAATTCGGTTAACAAAATCCATTTATTTACCAAGTTTCAATAGTATAGTGCTTGTAGTAATTTCGATAAAAAGTGACTGTGACATACGGACGGACGGACAGGAGGACAGGCGGACAGACGGATAGACGGATAGACGGATAGACGGATAGACGGATAGACGGATAGACGGACAGACGGACAGACGGACAGACGGACAGACGGACAGACGGACAGACGGACAGACGGACAGGCGGACAGACGGTCAGATAGACAGACATGACGAATCTATAAGGGTTCCGTTTTTTGCCATTTCGCTACGGAACGCTAAAAATGTGTCGGTTGCTTAGTATTTACGATGGAGCTTGGAGTGAAAATACTAAGAAGGACCGCCGTGTTTTCCTGGAAAACATTGTGAAATCATAACAGTATTTTCTTATCCCCATACTAAGTGCCTGGCTAGTGGCGGTGAGACATGCAATGTATCTTAAGAAATATGAGGTTAAGGTTATAAAGAGTGCACTTACGTCAACGCACACACTTGTGCACTATGCGTTAATGGCTTATGCTGAGGCTATAACAAACGAGAATGGACAACATTTCATATTTTTAACCTGTCCATATTGTTTTTTTATATGAAAATAGACATAAAATTAACAGACCCATATTTTTTCTTTTTTCAAAATTTGTCCATTTTTATGCATAAAATAATTATTGAAATTCTTTATATTCTAAATAGACGTAAGCGCCAAATGACGTCATCGGACGGATGAATACAGCGATATTCCTTTGCTTATCATTGTTTTAATAAAAAAGGTACTACTGTCAAAGATAAATAATACTAGTGTCAACATTATCAACGTCATTCATTCATTCAACGTTGACAAGTTGTCTTTTTTTTTGACAGTTGCATGTCATGGGTTTGGCATTTCGTAAATTTAAAACTATAATGTGCTAAGAAAAGAAATATTTTACATTCTGCCGCCCGGTGACGTCATCTTACGTTTTTTAGTTTTTAATTTTTTTCTCAGTAAATAAGCAATATAAAAAATAAATAAATATATATTCGAGCAGCGGAAAAGTAAATAAAGAATTGGTATTTTTTGTTTCAGAGCTTAGCAATTATGAATAGTTGTCCATTGCCAGGCCATTATAACAAATGTGAATTGTTAGGTAACAGATTACCATCAACTAGGTTGTATTTAACATTTTATCTAATTAAAAAGTAATCTCATCTCAGCGTGTCCCCTTTGCATTTTTGGTGCCCAGGATACGCTTAGACCATTTCAAGATTCGGGAAGTCTGGTAATTATAATAGAGGAACCTGTTGGATCATGGTGGCACGTTCTGAAGCATTATCTCAATATCGTACCCTCAATTTTGAGAAATCAAATTCAGATTTCACGATGTTTTTCTCACTCCCGTGCAAATAGTAGAAATACGCAGATTTCTTTTAAAAATCTTGAGATGCATGCCCGAATTCAAACCTACGATCTTCATTATGTATGGTGCACACTATTTACCACTCCAAGATCCAGGATGCTTGAAGATGTCTCCTTAAAAAAAAATCTGCGAAAAAAAAACCGCCTGCAATAACCACGAACTGAAAAGTGTAAAATAATATTTAAATCACTTTATACATACACTAGCGGCCGCCCGCGACTCCGTCCGCGTGGAAAAGTAACTTTTTACCCCCCTTTCAACCCCTTACAACCCCCTTTTCGCAATAAAAAGTAGCCTATGTCCTTTCTCAGGGTCTAGATTATCTGTATACCAAATTTCATTTAAATCCGTTGAGTAGTTTTGGCGTGAAAGAGTAGCAGACAGACAGACAGACAGACAGACAGACAGACAGACAGAGTTACTTTCGCATTTATAATATTAGTATGGATTTCAAATAGGTAACATTCTAAAACAGTACACTCGAGAAAAGGTTTTACCGAAGTCGGCGCCTAATCTCTGTTGAATAATTGATTGTTGTATTAAATTACAAAGTATTGGGCGCCGACTTCGGTAACACCTTTTCTCGAGTGTACTGTTATAAAATATTATTTAAAGTGTATCATCATCATCGTCAGCCCATTTAAGTCCCCTCTGCTGGGGCACGGGCCTCCCTCAATCACATGAGGGGTTATTGCCATATCACCACGCTTGGCAGACGGGTTGGCGAGGGTGTTGACATAAATGCAGAGTTTTCCTTCTCTGGGCGCTGATGATCGTGCCAGCAACTTTACCTTAGTCGCCTTTTACGACACCTCGGTAAAAGTGAGGGTGGCTTATTCTACTCTGCCGGGGACCACACGGCTAGAGAGCATTAAACCAATATAAATAAATATTTTCCCTAAGCAAAATGGGTCTTATCTAAAAACCTAATTTTTCTATACAAAAGTGATTAGCTGATTGATCCTAATTTGTATGAAAACGATTTTTTTTGAGATTGGACCGCATGTTTTTTGGAAGGGCAAAAATGGTTTCATTAGTACTGCTCTTGTTATGATTTCGGTAAGAAATTCTTGGTGTTAGCGAGGCGAAACATCTCGGCGGCGCTCGCGATCCTCACACACACGCCTCTTACCAGCTACTTTCCCCACTATAATAAGTTGCAATAACTTGTATCTATCGTGTCTTAACACATGTACAGTTGCGGACACATCAAGCTATACAAAACTGTCAAATTTCTTCATACGATTATAAACCTTATAATGTTACACATTGAGTTCGAAATCGATTGAGGAAATTTGACAGTTTTGTATAGCTTGACCTGTCCACCACTGTACTAAGTAGACAACTTTTCTCTGCTTGATGGTCGATAAGAGTGAGCGTTTCTGGTGCACTCGAACTTCAACATTTGTCACTTTTTGAGTCCACTTGTTCCTTGGAAGGTCAAAAAAGTTTAGTTCAGTTATTTTTTCTCTCAAGAAGTTTCTTGGGCATAGAAAAAGTGACGATGTAAAAAAAACGCCAAAATGTTTCGTCATCTGAACATTAAATGATAGTCCTTGCGTGAGTTGATAAAATGTCTTTTTTTTTATCCCTGCTTAATAATAAACACAATTTGCCTTCACGGATGCCAATGAATGAAGGCAACAGATTTCAGTTTATTTTTTATGGTATAGGCGGCGGACGAGCAGACGTTTCACCTGATGGTAAGCAATTGCCACCGTTAATGGACATGATCAACAGTGGTATTGCAATGAGTGCTGCCAACCTTTAATCCTCCCTTTCCCCGGATTGTATCTTTATCCTGTGGATGAATGTATCAGTTTTCCTTTTCCACATGAGCTTCATTAGGCTAGGTTATGGAGTCCTGTTTGACCGCGGGAGAGTCACGCTTCGGCATGAATGGGCCGGTTCGACCAGAGTGATACCACGGCCTCACAGAACACCAGCGCAGCACTGTGTTGTGTTTCGCTGCATGAGTGAGGGTATTATTATTTGATAGAAATGGGGTGAGCCCTGCGTCTCATAGCCACTGCGATCAGTAGATGATCTATTGTGGCAGCCCCGTAACCTATTACAGCACCTCATGTAGCTCCAGTTCCAGGATAAACCCGAGAATGGAGCTGATGGGGGAGCTCTTGATCTCGTCAGCTGAGATCATGTGTGCTATGAGTGAGGGTACCGGAGGCCCAATCAAATCAAAAATCAATCAATCAAATCAAGGGGAGAAGGGGGTGTGAAGGTTGGCAGCGCACTTGTGACTCCACTGGTGTCGTGTCCATGGGCGGTGGCAATCGCTTACCATCAGGTGATCCGTCTGCCACCTATGATATAAAAAAGTCCCATGAATGGTTCCCTTTACGGGCACAATATCCACAGCGCCCGCGGTGGAGTGGCGGCCGATAACTCAATTTTTCCCGCTCGCACCCCTTGGCTAGATTTTGTCCTCGATTCCAGGATATTCCTGAGTTGTTGACACTTCTATGTGAAATGCTATTGAAACTTAATTCCTAGTTTCGGTATTAGATTCGGTATATCCGGTATAAACGATTCGCTTATAAGATTCTTGTCTTTATTTCGGGAACGTTTGATTAAATTATGTGAAAGAGTGATTTTTCCCAGCTTTTCTTTTCTCCATTTATCCAAAAAAAGAAAATTTTAATGAGATATTTTAAAGACAATTATATATTTATTTATTTAAAACTTTGTTGCACAAATTATGATGCAATAGGCGAATTAAATGCCATTGTTTTGGGCCATGCGGAAAGTCCAGTAGTATATATATTTACCATTAAAATATTTAAAATTTTAAGAATACAATTCTTGACTTAATCTTATAAAAAAACGGCTAAGTGCGAGTCGGACTCGCCCATGAAGGGTTCCGTAGCTTCAAGTAAGATATTACTTAATTGTTAAACAATTGAGTTGACTAAATGGAAGGTAAATTGCGGTTGACGGTTTATAACGTATTAAAAATACTTACTAAGTACATCTCTGTAGTTCAAACTCATTTTTGTTGTTGGATTTCATGGTACCTAATGTATATCATATTTTTTTTTAGTTTTATAATTCTTATATTATAGAAGTTAGAGGGGGGACGACACGCAGTTTACTTTGGGAGCGTCTCTTGCGCAAAGTATTAAGTTTAGAAAAAAATATATTTGAAACCTCAACATTAATTTTGAACACCTATCCAAAGATGATGCCCCAACATCTTCTAATTCGGTTAACAAATCCATTTATTTACCAAGTTTCAATAGTATAGTGCTTGTAGTAATTTCGATAAACAGTGACTGTGACATACGGACGGACGGACAGGAGGACAGGCGGACAGACGGATAGACGGATAGACGGATAGACGGATAGACGGATAGACGGATAGACGGATAGACGGACAGACGGACAGACGGACAGACGGACAGACGGACAGACGGACAGACGGACAGACGGACAGGCGGACAGGACGGTCAGATAGACAGACATGACGAATCTATAAGGTTCCGTTTTTTTGCCATTTCGCTACGGAACGCTAAAAATGTGTCGGTTGCTTAGTATTTACGATGGAGCTTGGAGTGAAAATACTAAGAAGGACCGCCGTGTTTTCCTGGAAAACATTGTGAAATCATAAACAGTATTTTCTTATCCCCATACTAAGTGCCTGGCTAGTGGCGGTGAGACATGCAATGTATCTTAAGAAATATGAGGTTAAGGTTATAAAGAGTGCACTTACGTCAACGCACACACTTGTGCACTATGCGTTAATGGCTTATGCTGAGGCTATAACAAACGAGAATGGACAACATTTCATATTTTAACCTGTCCATATTGTTTTTTTATATGAAAATAGACATAAAATTAACAGACCCATATTTTTTTCTTTTTCAAAATTTGTCCATTTTTATGCATAAAATAATTATTGAAATTCTTTATATTCTAAATAGACGTAAGCGCCAAATGACGTCATCGGACGGATGAATACAGCGATATTCCTTTGCTTATCATTGTTTTAATAAAAAGGTACTACTGTCAAAGATAAATAATACTAGTGTCAACATTATCAACGTCATTCATTCATTCAACGTTGACAAGTTGTCTTTTTTTTTGACAGTTGCATGTCATGGGTTTGGCATTTCGTAAATTTAAAACTATAATGTGCTAAGAAAAGAAATATTTTACATTCTGCCGCCCGGTGACGTCATCTTACGTTTTTTAGTTTTTAATTTTTTTCTCAGTAAATAAGCAACATAAAAATAAATAAATATATATTCGAGCAGCGGAAAAGTAAATAAAGAATTGGTATTTTTTGTTTCAGAGCTTAGCAATTATGAATAGTTGTCCATTGCCAGGCCATTATAACAAATGTGAATTGTTAGGTAACAGATTACCATCAACTAGGTTGTATTTAACATTTTATCTAATTAAAAAGTAATCTCATCTCAGCGTGTCCCCTTTGCATTTTTGGTGCCCAGGATACGCTTAGACCATTTCAAGATTCGGGAAGTCTGGTAATTATAATAGAGGAACCTGTTGGATCATGGTGGCACGTTCTGAAGCATTATCTCAATATCGTACCCTCAATTTTGAGAAATCAAATTCAGATTTCACGATGTTTTTCTCACTCCCGTGCAAATAGTAGAAATACGCAGATTTCTTTTAAAAATCTTGAGATGCATGCCCGAATTCAAACCTACGATCTTCATTATGTATGGTGCACACTATTTACCACTCCAAGATCCAGGATGCTTGAAGATGTCTCCTTAAAAAAAAATCTGCGAAAAAAAAACCGCCTGCAATAACCACGAACTGAAAAGTGTAAAATAATATTTAAATCACTTTATACATACACTAGCGGCCGCCCGCGACTCCGTCCGCGTGGGAAAAGTAACTTTTTTACCCCCCTTTCAACCCCTTACAACCCCCTTTTTCGCAATAAAAAGTAGCCTATGTCCTTTCTCAGGGTCTAGATTATCTGTATACCAAATTTCATTTAAATCCGTTGAGTAGTTTTGGCGTGAAAGAGTAGCAGACAGACAGACAGGACAGACAGACAGACAGACAGACAGACAGAGTTACTTTCGCATTTATAATATTAGTATGGATTTCAAATAGGTAACATTCTAAAACAGTACACTCGAGAAAAGGTTTTACCGAAGTCGGCGCCTAATCTCTGTTGAATAATTGATTGTTGTATTAAATTACAAAGTATTGGGCGCCGACTTCGGTAAACACCTTTTCTCGAGTGTACTGTTATAAAATATTATTTAAAGTGTATCATCATCATCGTCAGCCCATTTTAAGTCCCCTCTGCTGGGGCACGGGCCTCCCTCAATCACATGAGGGGTTATTGCCATATCACCACGCTTGGCAGGACGGGTTGGCGAGGGTGTTGACATAAATGCAGAGTTTTCCTTCTCTGGGCGCTGATGATCGTGCCAGCAACTTTACCTTAGTCGCCTTTTACGACACCTCGGTAAAAGTGAGGGTGGCTTATTCTACTCTGCCGGGGACCACACGGCTAGAGAGCATTAAACCAATATAAATAAATATTTTCCACTAAGCAAAATGGGTCTTATCTAAAACCTAATTTTTTCTATACAAAAGTGATTAGCCGATTGATCCTAATTTGTATGAAAACGATTTTTTTTTGAGATTGGACCGCATGTTTCTTGGAAGGGCAAAAATGGTTTCATTAGTACTGCTCTTGTTATGATTTCGGTAAGAAATTCTTGGTGTTAGCGAGGCGAAACATCTCGGCGGCGCTCGCGATCCTCACACACACGCCTCTTACCAGCTACTTTCCCCACTATAATAAGTTGCAATAACTTGTATCTATCGTGTCTTAACACATGTACAGTTGCGGACACATCAAGCTATACAAAACTGTCAAATTTCTTCATTCGATTATAAACCTTATAATGTTACACATTGAGTTCGAAATCGATTGAGGAAATTTGACAGTTTTGTATAGCTTGACCTGTCCACCACTGTACTAAGTAGACAACTTTTCTCTGCTTGATGGTCGATAAGAGTGAGCGTTTCTGGTGCACTCGAACTTCAACATTTGTCACTTTTTGAGTCCACTTGTTCCTTGGAAGGTCAAAAAAGTTTAGTTCAGTTATTTTTTCTCTCAAGAAGTTTCTTGGGCATAGAAAAAGTGACGATGTAAAAAAAACGCCAAAATGTTTCGTCATCTGAACATTAAATGATAGTCCTTGATAGGGGCACGGCATAAAAAATGAACATTGCGCTTCGGGTACAAGGCTCGTTAGAAGTAGCTAATACTAACCACATTTTGCGGAGTCACGCGCCCTGAGTCTCGGGCCTGCATCAAAATATTAAGCGAATGTAAATTTGTAATGTCATGTCAGTATGTGTGTGGAATATTTGATGGGTGCGGTGAAAGTTTTTAGTAGGAAACTTGGCTTGGGTTTAATTTGGCTGAGAATCTTCGTAATCATAAACCATGATTTAGTTATCTTATCTGGTAGAGGCCTTTTCTGTAGAGCGCGTCGACCCTGTGGGAAATTTTGGATCCCCCCCTACTCTTTGAGTGTAAAGACTACTCACGATTTTTTTTCATTAGCGACAAGATTTCTCTCGGATTGAAGTGCCTGTAGTTTTTTGGTTCGATATAACGTTATGTAGAAGACACAATGTTTTGGCCAGCGAGTTGCAGACAAAGGTTGGTTTTTGTCTTTTCATAGTGTGAGCTATAGGAATGGACTGTATGAATGAAAGAGTGATTTAAATAGGTAAATAAAATATATTAATAAAATGAACAAATTATAACCACCGCTAAGACCTGACAGCAGACAGACCGAGCCAGAGACAAAGAAGAACAGAATATGTTTCTCATACAAAAGGCTTCCTAGCCAGCCTGTAGTCGACATACTCCCGCCCGTGAGGCTCAGCCTTACTGGAGAAGCAGACTACAGGCTGACCAGGCTCAAAACAAACTAAACAGCCTTGAAATATATAAAACGTAAAAATATCCATGCCATAAAAAAACTAAAGCTAATATATATATTTTTACCAACTACGCACTACCGCAAATCTTCACTAGTTTGCGAACTGGTCGCCTGAACGTTCCAGCCGCAGTGGCGACATCCGCCACCCGCACCGTGTCATCTCTGCCTGGATATACCGCCGTGATTCTGCCTTTCGGCCAAACTCCTCTTGGAGAGCCACTATCACCAATAATAACGATGTCACCCACCTTCAAATTCTCCCGAGGGCAATTAGGGCGCCGCCGAGGTGCCAAAGTTGGCAGATACTCTCGGACCCACCTGGTCCAAAAATGATCTGCTAGCCTCATTGCTTTCTCGGACGGACCTCGTCATCAGCACATTGTCTGTCAAAGGTTCACTGGTAAGGGGCAGAGAAGAAGAGGATCCCAAAAGAAAATGGTTGGGTGTGAGAGCCGGCTCCTCCTCGGCAGCAACTGGCACATGTGTTAACGGCGTTGAATTGACGATGCTCTCCACTTCCGCCAACAACGTAACGAGAGTCTCTTCATTAGGGCTTCGCTCTGATAAAATAGCTGCCAGCGTTCGCTTCACGGTGCCAACTAGACGCTCCCAAACTCCCGCCATGAACGGTGCTGCTGGGGGAAGAAAGTGCCATTCTATTTTCTTGGTGACAGCGAAATCTGCGACAGGCTTCCAAAGTCGATTCATCTCCCTGCTAGCCCCAACAAAGGCAGTTCCGTTATCGGAATATATCCGCTGGGGACATCCTCTTCGAGCCATAAACCGACGCAGGGCCATAACAGCAGAATCCGCCGACAGGCTATGCACCACCTCCAAATGAACAGCTCTCGTTACCAAACATGTGAACAAGCCGACGTAGCGCTTTTCCCGCCTTCTGCCCACGGTAACATCAAAGGGACCGAAGTAATCTAGGCCGCAGAAGGTAAAAGGGCGCTGATGATTTTGCAGCCGAAAATCTGGTAAATCACCGGTTGGGGGAGATACTGGCGCAGCCTTTTTGATGCGGCACTTCAAGCAAGAAGAAGCAACACTTCGGACAGTAGGTCTCAATCGCAATATATAAAAACGCTGTCTCAACTCATTGACGACGGTTTCATTATGACCATGTCCGGCCCACTCATGATAAAGGCGAATCAACAGCCTGACGGTGTGACAGCGCCCATCTAGAATAATAGGGGCCCTCATACCCTCGGGAACCTCCTGACATGCCTTGATACGGCTGTCAAGTACCAGGAAACCTCGCTCACTAATCGTTGCCTTCAAATTTCTCAGACGCGAGTTTTTTTGGAAGTGATTTTCCATCCTTAACCGCCAGCAGCTCTTCAGTAAAGCAACTAGACTGGCTCGCCCTCAGTAGATGTTCTTCAGCCTTCCTGATGTCACGGGCGAGTAGCGGATGTGGCCGCTGCTGCTGCGTCTGAAATTGACGACGTTCTTTGAGGAGTCTTATAAACTGATATAACCTGGCTGTGGTTCGAAGGAGACGAATCCACGAACTGAACCGGTTAACGTCCGGGACTGAAGCGCTCTCGCGAGAGACTACAATTTCATTGCTCTTCAGTTCCAGTACCTCTACCAATTCAACTTCATTGGAATCCTCCATAGGCCATTCGGATTCATTTAGTTTCAAAAAAGGAGGCCCATGAAGCCACCTGTCTAAAATGTCGAAGTTTTTGACCGAAGAGCGAGTGGCGTCATCTGCTACATTCAGAGCTGTCGGAACCCAACGCCAATCACTCTGCGAGGTAAGTTCGGAAATCTCACTCAGTCGATTCCCAACAAAAGTTTTAAAGTCTCGCGGGTCGCGCCTGATTCTTGGATGCTGATGAGAATTAATACACTTTTCCGCGTAATCTTTCTCCACGTAAGCTTCAATATGTAATTTATAAAGGTCCAAGTATATTTGATCCTTGAAAAATCGACTACCTAGATTCTTTAGGCGAGTCATGGCGATGTTATAACTGTCTGGTACGGATGGAGTATCCTCCCGCCATGGTAAATCAACTTCAAACCTACCACTAGGCAAGCGTCTTGAGGTCTCCTCGAGAATATTTAACGCACGCCTCTCGGACGCGCTAAATGGCTCTTGAAGTTTTACACCTACATTTTCTAAACGATAATGATCCTTTATTAAAACATCAAGTTCCTGATCCTTAGACAAAACCATGCAATGATTGATGGTTATAAATGGAGCCAAAAATCTATTCATTGCTCCGAAAATTGCCCATCCGAGAACAGTTCGCACCGCTGCCAGTTCCGCTGGCCTACCAATTCGGTTCTCCAGTGACATCAACATGTGCCAATCACTTATGCCAATCAAAATCTTGGGAGACCCATTGACATAAGTGAGCTGCTCTACGATATCATCTAAATGTTTAAAACCTCTGAGGTCCTGAGAAGCAACTGATTGAGGCGACAGTGATAAGTTTGGAATTGCTCGAGCGTTTGTAATTTTGAAAATATCAGAACAGTTTTTGCCCCGAATACCGAAACTAACTAATTTTGACCGAACACCCCCCCCCGAGAACCTGTCACGCTTTCGATGTGAATACGGTCTTCATCACCTGACAGACCCAACTCGTCAGCTAATTCGAAATCGATCATCGAAACTGTCGATCCATAATCCAAAAGAGCGAAGGTTTCACGATCGCAGTTTGGCCCCGAAACTACCACAGGTACGATTTTCAACAAAACTCGGCCTCTTTGCTCTTTGGAATCTGAAGAAATCGAATTATTTTTTACAAGTTCAAACTCATTTGAAGCCGATGTATTTATTTTTTCAATTTGATTTTGCTTATCACTGTCATATGTCACTGTCACGGACTTAGACGAAATTGGCTCGATAACACTAGAATTTGGAATTGATACGACGGCCGAGAATGAGTTGTGTAAAAGTCCGTTATGAGGGGCTCCGCACTTATCGCATTTAGACGTGCACAATCGCCAATTGTGACGACTGTTCTTTAGACACCTCTCACACACCCTAGCACTACGAACCCACGACAAGCGCTCCTCGTTACTCAGAGCTGCAAATTTTGGACACTTTCGCACACTATGGCCCGGCTCTACACAATATAAACATGAACCGACCTGAGAAGCAGCGCACCTCGCCGCATTGCATGCTGCTTTATTTGTATGAAGTGTCGTTCGCGCAGCTACAGGAAGAAAAGAATTGCGAGTAACCGGACGAAATGCTGAGTTCGTAGACTTCTCCACAGGCGGCGCCGTGGCAGCGAGAGGATCATCGTACGGTGCAAAACGTATTCTCTTGCTCGCCTCACCCTCCAGGAACTCAACCATAAGGACGAGCTTAGGACGGCTGGAAACATGCAAATGAGCGAAATCCAACCACTTGTCCTGTAACAACGGTGTTAATTTATAATAAATTGTATTAAACAATTCAGGCGAGAACAAATAATCATTTTTATTTAGAAGCTGCATTGTTTTTATGCAACTTCTTAATTTGGTCGTTAGTAAAACGGTGTCTTTGCTGCATTTCCCTAAACGTGGCATACTGCGTATCGCACGTACTTCATTTAGTATGATTCGTTCAGGTTGATCATAATAGAGTTCGAGGGCCCGTACTATGTCATCGGGGTCGTCGCAAACGAGCAGCAAAGACCCTACAATATCACGAGCCTCCCCCTGGAGAGCAACTATAAGCCTCGCCAAATTTTCTGGGGTGGTATACGATGGCTTACTGTCGCTGTACGCCTTTTTAAAAAGCAACCACTCACTGATATTGCCGCTAAATAGGGGTAGCGGGACAGACGCTCCGTGTCTCAGAGATACCAACGATAATAACTGTGACACCTCTAGTGTCACAGTTTGCGGCTGAGACTCCCCTCTGACCGGCTTATCAACATGAGGTAGCTTATCAGAGTGAGGTGGCTTTTCAGTTAGTGGCGCAGTAACGGGCCCTACATCCGCTGAAAGACTTATAACAGGATTTGTTACCTCATTTTGTGGACCAACCATATTTTGTTGATCCACCCACTCGGCGGTCAAACTGCGGCTCGAGCGGCGAGATCGCGATCTTCGTGATCCTCGCTCCTCGGCCTCCGCCACGGCAAGCGCGAACTCCGCGCGAGCTGCAGCGATCCTCCCTCTTCCTCCCTCGCAGCGATCTTACGGGCCGTTTCTGCTCGCACGCGGGCCGTTTCTTCTCGCACGCGGGCCGTTTCTTCTCGCGCGCGGGCCATTTCTTCTCGCACGCGGGCCGCTTCGCTGGCTGCTTGCTGCTCCTTTTTTGTAACCTCGGCGAGCTTTCGTTTCAGCCGCACCTCAGCAGATTTAATTAGAACGCTCTTGGAGCTGGATCTGGAAGAAATAGAGCGGTCGTCGCCCTCCCCCCGATATAAAGAATCGGAGAAATGCATCTCCTCCGGGAGAAGAGGGCCGGCCATCAACACTTCCTCTGCCATCGGGGGCTTCGACACGGAGCCCTTGGGCTCCTCCGATGGCAAAGGCTTCTCAGATTCCTCGGCAAGAAGCCTAGCGGTGGTTTTGGAACGCGTAAACATTACAATAAAAATATGTAAAAATTTCCGACAAGAAAATTTTTGACAAGACAAAGAAACAAACTAAATGAAAATGAATGCGAACAAAACTACGTGAAATCTAAATGAATGGTTCAATTTACGGGTGAAGGACCAAAATGTGAGCTATAGGAATGGACTGTATGAATGAAAGAGTGATTTAAATAGGTAAATAAAATATATTAATAAAATGAACAAATTATAACCACCGCTAAGACCTGACAGCAGACAGACCGAGCCAGAGACAAAGAAGAACAGAATATGTGTGTAAAATGAATAAGTTGTAAATTCATTAATCTGTTAATATCTGAAAAACGACCTGTTTGTCTAGTGGTTTAAATACCGTGCGTGACTGAATGTGAATTTTTCGAAAAATGCTCGGGTTTGTGATCTGATCACCAATCCACATTAAGCAAGCGTGGTGATTAAGCCTAATCCCATGATTGTTGTTAACTTGATTTCTATTATGGAGGCCTTTGCCCTATAGTGGGACAGTATATAGGCTGATACTTAACTTTACTTTACTATGTGAAAGAGAAGAGTTTTTTTTTTGCACGTTGTGTTGTCACTTCTCAGGCCTCATTTAAAATCGTTGTTTTGATAGCTGTAGTACTTTTTGGAAAACAAACATAATAAAGAAATTAGAACAGCATCTCTTTCCTCTCACAAATCCGGTTTCGCTATAAAATTACATTAAACACCTCTGCATCCAAGCAAATATTTCAATTATCTTTCTTAATGTCACACCCAAGACATTTCCTTAAGATTAAGCAGCACAATACAAATATCAAGTGACTAGACGGTAACGGTATCAAGTGACGCGATCAATCACCGCCCGACTCCCACGCTTTTGAATTACAATTCGCCGTTTCAAGGGTCTTTACGCACAGAGCGGCTAGCCGCAGTCTGCCAGCAATACGGTGTGCAGCCGCAAATGTATTCCAATTAGCGCCTTAACCCGCTAAGCGGTGAACCGCATGATGGTATCCCGAAACGGAAATGCAAACGGTTGTGTTCTAGTTCGAAGGGCTACAAATAGACAACAATACCCATAGGATCTCTATCGTGATAGAACTAGTCCTTTAATTTGCAAAGGACTGGGATTACATTTAAATGGAATTAATTGCGGCAATTTCGTGTGTACAAGTAGGTATTCAATGGAAAAAAATCTATGATGGACCTTGTCATAAAGTGTAAATAAACAGCCTCAAGAGTAAAAGATCTCAGACTTTTGAAAATCCAGAAACCTTCCGTGAAACTAAATAAAAAGGTGCACGCCGTTCCTATACCAAGAAGTGGCAAGCCGAATAAGTAGTGCGCTAAGGGCCTTAGGGGCGAATATTTACAAAGTTTCAACATATTAAAATCGTGAAAAGCCAGCCAAAAAAACAGCCTCAAGAGTCCCTGTGCCAAGATGCGGCTAGCTATTTAGGGCGTAACAACCTAAGAGATGGACATTTAAAAGCCTGCTGCATATCAAAGTCGAGAAAAGTCAAAACGTCTGCTATAAAAAAAACCAACAGCCCTTCTGGCAAGGTGTGGCTACCCGCTTAGTGCGTAAAGCCTCTTAGGTACGGATGTTTAAAAGGTTGCTGCATATCAAAGTCCTGAACAGGCAAAAATTGTTCTATAAAAATAAATCAACAGCAGCAAGAGTCCCACTGCCAAGATGCCGCTAGCCGCTTAGTGCATAAAGGCCCTAAGGGATGGATGTTTAAAAGGCAGCTGCACATCTCCAGAACAGGAAAAAAGTTTTCTTTGAAAATAAATTAACAGCAGTCCCACTGCCAAGATGCGGCTAGCCGCTTAGTGCATAAAAGCCCTAAAGATGGATGATTAAAAGGCTGCTGCACATCTCCGACTTGCCTTGGACTTTTTACCCAGAACGACTGCCTGTGAGAAAAATTGTTATTGCATGTATGTCAAAGTGTATAACAAAATTCCAAACCATTTTCATCTGTGGACCTGCGGGTTTGATGACAAAAAAATTACGGCAATGGCTGGTGGATAAAACGTTTTATAATTTAAATGAATTTTATAATTGTAACCATTTTGCATGTTAATATTATTGACTGAATAGAGATTCTTATTTAACATAATATACCATCATGTACCTGTTCTATGCAAATAAATAAATGCTGTGCTTTGAAATGCTTTGCTTTGAGAACAGGCAAAAAGTTTTCTTTGAAATAAATTAACAGCAGCAAGAGTCCCACTGCCAAGATGCGGCTAGCCGCTTAGTGCATAAAGGCCCTAAGGGATGGATGTTTAAAAGGCAGCTGCACATCTCCAGAACAGGCAAAACGTTTTCTTTAAAAATAAATAAACCGCCTCAGGGTCCCTCTGCCAAGTTGCTGCTAGCCGCTTAGTGCGTAAAGGCCCTTAGAGACGGACATTTGAAAAGCTGCTGGGTCTTAAACAATTAATCGTGTTGTGTTTTCTTCAGACATTCCGGACCAATGAGTCTTTTTACTGAGTAGTTTCGCGTTCATTTCTTTATCTATTTATTTGTGCAAAATAACGTTTCGTGTTCTAAAGGAAGATGCTGTTAATTAGTGATTCTGAGAAGATAGGTATTATTTATTGAACAAAACGTGCAGCGTGTCCTATCCTTTTGCTTACCTTCATCTACTGAGATCTAGTAAGAATTTTTACGGTTCCTTAAAAAATCAAAAGTTACGAATTAATAGTCTTTTTCCAGGAAAATCATTTAGATTATCAGGTATATTTTTATAATGCTTATCATGTCAAAATTGTTTCCCTATGATTTCTTACTATGAAGATTGAATGTAGATAAAGTAGTGTATGAAACTCCATATAACTAGGTATTAAAGCACTCGCGAATGTTATTAAAAAACTCGTTCGTTTTTTTTACTATTATTACATATTATTACGGCTCCAACGGCTGTCAGTTCTGCGGCTAATATGACCAGCCCACTGCCACTTCAGTTTGCTAATCGGTGCGCTATGTCGGTGACTCTGGTTCTCTGTCGGATTACATCATTTCTGATGCGGACCTTCCATAGCTCTTTGAGCGACTTTGAACCGGTGGACTAGTCCAGCCGTGAGTGTCCAAGTCTCGGCACCGTAAGCCATGACCGGAAGGACGCACTGGTCGAAGACTTTCGACTTAAGACTTTGAGGGATGGGTGACGAGAAGACTTGACGAAGTTTACCAAATGCGGCCCAGCCTAGCTGAATTCTTCTATTGGCTTCCCTCTCGAAGTTGTTTCTGCCTAATTGGAGCGCTTGTCCTAGATAGACATATTCCTGAACAACTTCGAGAGGTACTCCATTAACAGCGACCGGTCCCGGATCAACGAGCTCGTTGAACATGACCTTGGTTTTATCCAAGTTCATCCGAAGACCGATGTGTTTGGAAGATTCAGCCAGGCTGCTCACCATCTCCTGTAGGTCTTGTAGGGTTTCCGCCAAGATGACGATGTCGTCTGCGCATCGTAGGTGTGACATGTACTCGCCATTAATATTGATTCCGCACTCCTTCCAGTTTAGCGTTCCAAACATGTCCTGCAGCGCAGCGGAGAAAAGTTTCGGAGATATAACATCTCCTTGTCTCACACCACGTCGCAGCAGGACAGGCTCAGTTTGGCCATTTTGGATTACTACGGACATATTAGCAGCGTCATACAGACACCTCAACACCTCGATATATCGCCAATCGATTTGGCACCTTTGCAAGGCCTCTAGAACAGCCCGGGTCTCGACGGAGTCAAAAGCTTTTTCATAGTCCACAAACGCCATGCACAGGGGCTGGTTATACTCTTTGGTCTTCTGTATAACCATCCTCAGTGTGTGAATATGGTCTATGGTGCTATAACTCCGTCGGAATCCGGCCTGCTCTGCAGGTTGAGCTTCGTCAAGTCTTCGTGTAAGGCGATTCGAAATGACTCTTGAGAACAGCTTATAGACGTGACTCAGAAGAGAAATTGGTCGATAGTTCTTCAGTAAAGTTTTGTCGCCTTTCTTGAACTGACAGCCGTTGGACCCGTAAAGTCCTTGAGTGGAGACCGCGACTCGGTAAGCGTAGTGTAGGACGCCCTGCGACAAGATGGGATGATGACATTCGAGGGCTGGCTGGTGTGGGCTGGATGAGAGTGGCCGAAAATCGGGAGCAGTGGCGTGCATTAGGGGAGACCTATGTCCAGCAGTGGACGAGTGTGGGATGCTGATGATGACATATTATTACACACGTTGACCGTGGGAGAGCCACGCCTCGGCATGAATGGGCCGGCTCGCCCGGAGTGATACCACGGCCTCACAGAAAACCGGCGTGAAGCAGCACTCTGCTGTGTTTTGCTGCGTGAGTGAGGGTACCGAAGGCCCAATCCGGGGGAAAGGGGAGTTGAAAGCTTGGCAGCGCACTTGTGACTCCACTGCTGTCGCTGGTGTCGATGGGCGGAGGCAGTTGCTTTCCACCAGATGATCCGTCTGCTAACAGATGAGCAGACTTATCACATAAAAAATACATCACTAGAAAATAAAAAAAAGGCCGATGTAACAGCGAAAGAGAGGGGCCCGCTGCTTGGTCCATACAAAACCGTTATTGCCTTAAAAAACTAGCGTAAATTAATTCTCGCCTATAAACACAAGGTCGGACATACATGATAAAGATAAGGTCGATGTGTATTTCAGCCTAAAAGCATTCTAATTCTAAAACCTTGAGTCCCGTCCCGTCCCAAGAATGCGTCTCGAAAATGAATTAAACAATTAATGCCTCCTTTGTGAGGTCTTTTTGACCCTCTCGGACTAGAGCTGGGTTGGCAAATTAGGACTTGAAATGGGACCAAATACGGTATAAGTGCGTACATCTGACGCTTCAATTGAATAATTAGCATAGAATTTGTTGCTCGTCCCATCTTATTCACCATTATTAAAGTTTTTTTTTTCTCTACCATCTTTATGTTAGATCCGATGATATTACAGTTGTAGCTTATTGGTGTACGATGTTGTAAGATGGCCAAAATGAAAGGCGAATTAAGGAGAGAAGATACTCAGCACTAGGCGGAAAGATGTTTGTATGTGATAGGTGGCAGGTCTGTTTGCGGTCGGAATCGGGGATGATGAAAAATCGGTCCATCTGATTGTATAATATAAAAGAATTTATTAAAGCGTTTGTTTTACGTTTCGAGTCGTAGTTGCGAATCAGTGCAAAAATGGCATCACGCAGGCCAATTGATGCTGTTTAACATATAGCAAGGACCGACCAGGTTTTTTTTAATGATATAGGTGGCAGACGATTCAAATTTATTTATTTAATCTATGTATTTCTCGTGAAGAAACCTGCATGTGTCGGATAGTTTCTAAAACCTTCACTGTAATGAGGGTTTGCGCGTGTGAATCATCCGCTAGATGGCGTACTGTTGGACTAAGGTCCAACATCAACTGCATTGCTTGTTTAGTTTGTCAAATTGACAATTGACAGATCGCGTTTAAAAATAACCAATCACTTTGTATTCACACACGAAAACCCTCATGGGCTCCAATACAGCAGCTTAGGAAGCAACAGGAAGTTACACGCTAAGATGTGAAGGTGGTAATACCGATCTCATCATGGTAAACATTTGCCGCCACCCATAGATACCAGCAACACCAATAGAGTAACAAGCGCAGCGCCAACCTGTTAACCTCCTTTTACCACCACATTGGACCTCCGTTACCCTCAGTTACTCGACAGACACTGCTTCACACCGATTTACGAAGGGCCGTGTGTTATCACTTAGCGCCGGGCTATTCATTCCCAAGCGTGGCCCTCGACCTTAGCGTTTGTTATTGACGAATGTCGATTTACAACATCTCTCACAACCCTTAAAATTCTATACCATCCTCAAGGATGTACCTACCTAAATGGCTACGTTGACGTCAATTGCTCAGAAAAATGTGGGGGTACATTACAAACCCTTAGGAACCGGTCCCGTGGGACTCGCCCGGATGAAACTTTATTACCTGCTATTTGGAACAACTTAGTGGTGGTTAAGTGAGAAGCGATAGCGGAATACGTACAATCGGGGAATGTGACACTCAGCCACTTCAAACGAAAATCTCTTGCACGCACTACACAAAAATGGTGTCATTTCAAACAAAAAACTATGCAAGCGCCATGGAATTTCTACTCCGCCATGGAATTTTTGCTACAAACGTCGTCGCGACAATTCGACGTTTTTTAGATATTTTTTTTATTTGATGACGAATAGGAAATCGTCGGCGCCGGTGGTCGGCGCAGCCTTTTGCACACCCGTCGGCTGGGAGACCGACGGGTAGTGTTTCCTCTGGGTATCTGCTAGTCAGAGACCGTCCAGAGGCATACCCACTAAAAACCTCTCCGACATTTCCTGGCATATCCAGGCACCGAGACGTGACACAGGCTCGCCGGACGAACCCTGGCACTGCATCCCGAATCAGTATCAACGATGTCTATCTGTCGCCTGTTGATCAAATGCCTCCATCTACATTGGCAACTAAGATTCAGAACCAATTGCCGAAGAAGATCTAATTCTTGTTACGCAACCAGTTGCCAAAGACGATAGTTATTCTTTTTTCAGAACTGCCTGGTTGTGAATCTCATAGCTGTTTTAAACTTTCATGGTCACTAACATTAGAAAAGTTATTCACGGGATTTCTACCATGTACCTTATTTTAGAGTTTCAGATATTTCGGCACTGTTGATATCACGGAGTAACTGAAGTTTTCGCGGGTAAGATGTTACTAGCAGACAAATCAGTCTACCTTAGTATTTTACTATAAAAAATAAGGTACATGGTAGAAATCCTGTATATAACTATTCTATCATAGTTATTAAGGAAGAACTAAACTATAGTAGTACACTTTTAAACCCATTTTTTCAATTAAAACTTCATTCTTTTCTTTCTATTGTAGTACCTTCGTTGGTCGAGCCAAGGTTTTGCCAAACTAATGTTAGTCGAACTATTGTTCTGTCACGACACTGATTGTCGACGGAACGTACTATCCTAGCGACAATGTTTATTAACTATGCTTGTCGCAACTATGATGCGGAGTAAGTTCCGTCTCCGACCGTACATCTTATTCTACAGACAGCGGCAACGCTTATAATAGATAATCCGAAAATACGAAACGCTTGCGTGATGTAATCGATACCTAACGCCATCTATTGGTAGGAAGCGAAACTAATGACCCGAAACAAAAAAAGGTGGGCCAATAGTTTAGTATACAAGTGAATCTTCATAAAGTACACATATCAAAATCAGGGCAACTACACCCCATTAAAAAAATATGATTGTTTACAAACGGTTATAGAAACTGTTGTTTTTGAGTAATAAATGTACAATTTTTACTTTAAGAAAGCTAATGCCATGTAGAATAAGCTAGAATGATAAAAAGTAGGATCAAAAGCAAGATTTTGGGAAAAATTGTAAAACAAATGCAAAAATTATGAAAAAAAATACAGATTCACAAAATTGCATTTTTTTTAAATCCGTCGATAAAATGGGTGTAGTTTCCCTGACTTTGCTATGTGCACTTTATTAAGACTCACACTGTATTATCCCATTGGAATACGAGGACAATAGAATAGATAGAGAAAAAATCTATCGACACTGCTAAAGCGTTTCACTTGGACTGCACTAAGAGTCCCGGACGACTGGTCCGGAATGTGTCTCGCTTACAAAATAGTGAGCATTGTCCGATGCGAAGACGCTTCAAATGATCGCGTTTGCAATATGATGATCATGGCATAGTGATGTGCTGTGTTTTGCTGCTTGAATGGTCACGCTGCTCACTCACTGGAGGGTTTAAAGGTTAGCAGCGCACTTGTGACTCCACTGGTGTCCATGGGCGGCGGCAATCGCTTATCATCAGGTGATCCGTCTGTCATAAAAAAAAGTATCATTAAGTTCGCAATACGTCACGTTTCGGCATGAATGGGTCAGTCCGGCCAGAGTGATACCACGGCCTCACCGAAAACTGTGAAACAGCGCCTACGCTATATTTTGCCGACTGTGTGAAAGTACTGGAGCTCTAATACGGGGAAATGTGAGAATAAAGTTGGCAGCTTACTTGTGGTATTACTGGTGCTGCGGGTCTGTCACCTATCACATAAATAAAACCACAGCTCCTATTTGTGTGGTAATCCGTCTGCTTGTTTGCAATCAAAGACATAAAAAATACTATTACGTTGTATATTGTAGTATTATACTTATATCGGATTATGAGGGTAAGGGAAGAGAGTGCACTTGTGTTTGCGCATATACTTGAGCACTATAATACATCCTGCGTTAGTGGCTGATCGTTGAGATTGGTCGCCTTAGCCGAAACCGGTTGGAGGATACTACTATACCTTCCGTGTTATTACGCGAAAAAATCTTACATCAAACCACTTTTATATTGAACTTGGCTCTCATTCCACATTTCTATTTTGATGAGACACAACTTATTGCGAACTTGCCAAATCCCGTCCCGATAAATTTCACACCGACAAACAAAAGGTATCCGCAATTCTACACAAACAAAACCATAGACCAAACATATTACTTGCCCATTTATAAACGTGCATGTAGCCAGAGGGAAACGGCCATAATTTATTTGGCCCACAATAAACCTCACTAGGACTAATAAAGAAAACAAAACAATAACCTAGAGGCTGTATTTGCAAAGTAAATCATAAGTCAAGCGGTGCATGAAAGCTGTGTACGGGAGGGTCATAGAATAATAAATACGCAGAGATGCGGGTAGGGACAAAGACTTGTTAGCGCAGATGGTTATTGCGGACCTGTCGTAAGACGCGACTAAACGGGCCTACGGAGTACGCGAGCGCACCCACTGCTGGGGAGTGGCTAGCTCAGTATACGACTCCGCGAGGGACGACATTACCGGGTGTCCTGGTAAAAAAAAAGGCCGTACAGCAATGAAAGGCTACATTGCGCCAGGTAGAGGTGAAGCGACGAGCGCGATTAGCGTTGCGGGCTAGTTTCGGCTTTGGTTTTCGACCGCTTCTTGCAGAGATGGGCACCCCAGGTGTTTTGGTTAGAATAAGAGTCCCACACACCATCTTTCTTTTTGTTTTTCCTTTGTTTTCTTTTTTTTGTGTATCAATTTTTTTGTTTGTTTGATCTATTGTAACTGATGTTGTACTCGTACTATATAGTGTTGTGATGTCCAAAGTAATAAAAAAAATCTTTCTTTCTTTCTTTCATCTTTTTCTACTACATATTTGTTTCCCCTTGGAAAAAAACCGGCCAAGTGCGAGTCGGACTCGCGCACCGAGGGTTCCGTACAAACCTGCAAGGGCAATTAGATCTAAGTATTTGATATGTGGCGCCACGGTCGCTGTCAAGTACGCAATTGCTCGTATTTAATTCCTAATTTAAAATTACAAAATATATATTTACGCCACAACACGGTTATAAATCCAATATATTAGAATACTTAACGAGAGTGTGTTAATAATTACTGCTAAAATCGCGAGATAAAGTGGAATAAAACATCAAAAAACTTACGTTCATAGTGTAATTAGTGTCAGTTATACCCTACATTACATAAGAATAAAAAGTGCATACTTACATTAATTATTTACAAACCACTTTCACTATTTACAAGTAACTTACACTATTTACAATGGCCCCTAAGTGTAACGCGTGTGGGAGATTCCTGGCGGCAGCTGAAGGGGTTGCATGCCCCCAGTGTAAGACGGTCTGCCATAGGGCATGCGTAAATCTTCCCCCAGATGTTCAAGTGCACAGATCTTGGCTCTGTCCAGAGTGCATAGCCAAGAGACCCCGGGCTAACAACGACAGCACTCCTATAAGACGCACCGGCGCTGGGCACCCGCTGGATCACTCTATGGAGGACACCACCGCCACTGACATGACAATGGAGATGAGGGAGTCCGACTGCTTTATAGAAGAAACGCGGGCCTTTCGCGAGGAAATGAAGCTAGCGAGGGATGAATGTCGGCAATGGAGGCAAGAGATGATGGAACTCAGACAGCTGGTATTATCTGTGGACGAAAGAGTAGCGAAGCTAGAAGAGAAAGTTGAGCTATTGGACAAGCGGGCGACGGCTGTTGAGGCGCAGGGGGGAACAAATGAAGCAGTCAAGGCTCTAGAGGCAACGATCAACCAAATTAAAATGGATCTGGATGATCGAGACCAGGACCTGCTCCAGAACGACGTGGACATCGCTGGAATAGCTGAGGAGGAGGGCGAGAGTGTTCAGCACTTGGTACTTGCTTGTGCGACTAAGTTAGGACTCCCGCTCGACGAGAGAGATGTAGTTAAGTGTTCGCGAGTGGGTATGCGGCGCACAGAGACTCAGGAAGTACCGAGACCGCGTATCATCACTGTGCGGCTGGCCCGCCGTAGCACCCGCGACACTCAGCTGGCCCTACTGAAAATCAGCGTCATGACCTTTTTCAGGGGCATGACATAGGCTGAGTGGGGGCCATTTATGTTGGAGGTCACAACACACAATATATTATTTGCACTGCCTGGTTATTAGTACTCATTATTTTGTTTTTCCTTTGTTTTGTTTTGTTTTTATTTTCTGTATCTATTTTGTTTTTCTTTTTGTTTGTTTGTTCTTTTGTAACTAATGTTGTACTCGTATGTAGTGTTGTGATGTCCAAAATAATAAAATTTTTCTTTCTTTCTTCTTTCTTTCTTTCTTTCTGATATGAATTTCAACTTGATAGCTCTACGCGTTCATGAGGAAAAAAGTAATAAGTTTATATTTATTAAAAAATATATATTTTGTAATGTAACTAAAATTTGTACATTGTAAATTGTACATTGTATCTCTGTAAACCTAGCTTTTAAGTTTTGTATGTTGTGCAATAAAGAGTATCTATCTATCTATCTAAAAATTTAAGGTTGTCGGAATTTTTCCTTTATGTGTGCTATAAAACGTTGCTTCATGCCAAATTTCAAGATTCTAGGGCGACTGGAAGTACCCTTTAGGTTTTGATTCCCTTGCGAGTACTTGCGAGTTTCAAAATATGCAGCTTAAATTGCTGTTGCTTTTGATTGCGTTGAGATAGAAGTTTGATTTTGTTACAGCTTAAAGGTATTATAGACCTGAATATTTGGTATGAATTTCAATTTAATACCTCTACGCGTCTAAGAGGAAATGGGTAGTAAGTTTAAAATTATTAAAAAAATATATATTATGTGATGTAACTAAAAAATTGTGGTTTTCGTAATTTTTCCTTTATCTATGCTATAAGACGTTGCTTCTTACCAAATTTCAAGATTCTGAGTTCACGGGAAGCACCCTGTAGGTTTTGATTCCCTTGCAAGTGTCGAAAATTTGCGGCATAAACGGCTGTATCTTTAGATTGCGTTGGATTAGAAGTTTGATTTTTTCTCAGCTTCAAGAGACAGTAGACTTGAGTAATTGATATAAATTTGAGCTTCATACCTCCACGCGTTCCTGAGAAAAAGGGTCTTAACAGACGGACGGACGGACGGACAACAAAGTGATCCTATAAGGGTTCCGTTTTTTCCTTTTGAGGTACGGAACCCTAAAAAAGAAAAAAATGGTTATTGCGGAAGTATGTACTGTGCTATTAGAGTATAAAAATCGGCCTAGTGCGAGTCTGACTCGCGCACGAAAGCTTTCGTATCATTGAATTTACTATATAATTTTATTGTAAATATACAAGTAACTAAGTATTTTGTAAATATTTTAAGTACCAGGTTCCCATTTTTAATATCAATCTAAAAAGGCAAAAAAAGAACACGATTGTAGTATGGGAGCTTCTTTTAATATTTATTTTATTTATAAAGTAAGTAAAGAGTAAATAGAACTGAACATTTTGTGAATATTTCAAATGCCTGCCTGTTTTCATTTTAAAAAACCTCGTTTGTTATATGAGAGCCCCTCCCCTCCCCTTATATATTTATGCTATTTTGATTTTAGTATTTTTTGTTATAGCGGTAACAGAAAAACATTTGAATTCGAAAAAAATTTGAAACCTGCAAAAATCACATGTTTTTTTTTGGGAGTTTTTTTTTATAAGAAGTTACTAGCACTAATACATCGACATTCCCATCTAGCGCCTCTTACTCTGTGTCCATGTGGAGGCAAGACCGTGGAATTGGGTCAAGCGTCTCCGAGAAATTAACGATTTACTTACACCGCCGGTTTTGCCTTACGTTTTAAACAAACCTTTGCGATTCTAAGATTTGCAATCTTTGGAGAATTCCAACTGGCCAAAATTAGCTGGAGTTCAAATTCACTGATCGTCCTCGTTTTACCGTGTCATTGCGCGCTTTCCATACGGGGGTGGTTCAAACCGATCATGCATCTCTGGATTTTTCAAATCTATGTGCATATTTCATTAGCTCGTCAGTGAAAGAAAACATTGTGAAGAAACCTGGACGTCTCGGATAGTTTCTCAAAATTTCTCAAAAATGTATAGTATTTTTAGCCAAACTGTTACTAGTCCAATGCAAAGGCAAAAATATAGGTATTGAAAAGGTTTTCACTGAAATGGCATACATTTCTGAATGTCACACACGTTCTGGCAGTTCTAACTTTGATATTTAAAAACCTCGGCTTTGTGAAAACTGTTTGTCGATTGTACAATATTTTGTTGGAAACTATGTTTTTTTAACCTCGCGTGTTGGTGAATGTATGTGAATAGGTAGTGCCTACTATTCACCAATGTTAAAACGTAGTTCAATTTTTATTCTTTGTAATCTAGAGCGTGGTGATAAATCCCATTATACAGCGTGTTTATTTGATACGGGCGAATATTTTAATGGCGATTACTATCGGACCTAGGGAACCTGTTTACATACATTTCTTTAGGAAATTAAGGTACTTTTTTTTCATACAAAATAATTGAGCACGCAATGTATTGCATCCACTGGTAGTTAACGTTAATAACATCAATTAACGTAGACATAAGTATCTAAACGTCATACGAGTGTCATGACACTCATGTCACTTGGCATGTCAAACAAAGTTGGACGGCATACATTGCTGCTGGGTTGCACTTTAGAAAAATCATTACACCTAATTAACCACAAAATTTAATGAAATGATTATCTTATACGATTCGTAGGATCAGATATTATAGCTGGATTAATTATTCGCCCGTATAAAATACACACGCTGTATATAGTAGCAATGACTTGATATGGCCTTTTCCCTATAGTGGGATAGTTTATAGGCTGTTACTCTCTCTACTCTATAAAGGGTATATATATAAGACTTGTACTTTAATTAAGCATTTTTAAATTTTTCTATATGTATACTGTTGGTGTACCTTTTTAATAAATAAATAAGTAAATAAATAATACTCTACTCTCTGTATTCTGGTTTACCTTACATTCTATATACTAGCGTTGCTTATCGATAGTTCACTATCGAAAGAATATCGATAGTGAAAGTAAAATCAATAGTATCGTAGTCTATCGATCAATACTATTGATAACGCTAATACTATCGATTATTAAATTTAACATTTAATCAGGCAGCAATACTATCGAAACATAACTGACCATAGATTGTATCGAATATCGATGGTATCGATAGTTTTGACAAATAGCAATACTATCGATAGTCTGAATGATTTTCGAGGTCTATAGGTCCGCAACACTAGCTGTTACTATTTCTACTCTATTCTCTGTATTCTGGATCACCTAACGATCTTTAAATAGTGTTGCAGAAGGAAAGTCCACTATCGATACTTTATCGATAGATTATCGATAGTAAAACATTAAAACAATAGTATCGATAGTCTACCGATTACTTGTTATCAATAGTATCGAAACTATGAATAGTATCGATAGTAACATTAGATCAATTCTATTGATAACGCTATTACTATCGATAGTATCGATTGTTAAATTTAACATTTAATCAGGCAGCAATACTATCGAAACATAACTGACCATCGATTGTATCGAATATCGATGGTATAGATAGTTTTGACAAATAGCAATACTATCTATAGTACTATCGATAGTCCGAATGATTTTCGAGGTCAACTATCGATAGTTCCGCAACACTAGCTGTTACTTTTTCTACTCTACTATCTGTATTCTGGAATCTCTAACGATCTAGGTATATACTATCTATAAAGATGTTAACCCTACAATCAGCGGCAACGTTTATTAGCTAACCCGAAAACACGAAACTCTCGCGCGATGTAATCGACACCTAGTGACACCTATTGGTATAAAGTGGAACTAATGTCTCGAAACGAAGTGAGGCTGGGTCACTAGTATTTAATGTAAAGGACATTTACATTGTAACATTGTTTAGCGATACGACGTGTTACCCTCGTTTTACTGTTGCGCGACTATGTCTCGAGGATATCGCTTTTTTTAGTTACGGGTAGAATGTCCGTTTTTTTATGTGATAGTTGGAAGACGAGCAGACGGATCGCCTGATGGTAAACTATTGCCGCCGCCCATAGACACCCGCGTCACCAGTAGAGTCACAAGTTCGCTGTCAACCTTTAAGCCCCCTTTCTCCCAGATTGGGCCTCACTCACACAGCGAAACACAGCATAGCGCTATATGCACAGCATAGTATAGAGGTCGTAGTATCACTCCGGTCGAGCCTGCCCATTCATACCGAAGCGTAGCTCTCCCACGGTCAAAAGTCTGTATCGATTTGCTCACAGTTGGGTCTGTATCGATGCGGTATTGCGACTGAATCGGGTTTATATCGCTGCTAAAACTCGAAATGTAAAGAACAAGGACTTGGATTTTTTTATTCAAAGCATAATCTAGTACCTCATTAAAAAAATTAAATCTGTGATCTACTTTGCGTAAAATTGATGGTTTTATAATTAAATCGACGTTTAAACCAATCATATTACAAACTAATTAATACTTAAAGCTTTAATTTACTCCGTATTTATTATATATCTGTTATTGTATATTTTGGCAACAATGCTATTTTAATTGATGTTGAAATAAATACAGTATTTATGATAATTCTTTAAACGGAACTGTTATACGTTAACTGTTTTTTGTTTTCATTAATATTCAGTGTCTCCTGGGCTACCTAAGCTGAGGGCTTACAACGAAACCGTAATGTCATCATCATCATTTCAACGTCCACTGCTGGACATAGGCCTCCCCCAATGTTCTCCACACAGATTGGTCCTATGCCGCCCGCATCCAATAGATTCCCGCGATCTTCACCAGATCGTCGGTCCACCTTGTGGGGGGCCTACCACGGCTGCGACTTCCTCTACGTGGCTTCCACTCGAGGACATTTCCGCCCCAACGGCCGTCTGTTTTTATCGCTATGTGCCTTGTCCATTGCCACTTGAAGCATGCAATCCTTTGGGCTATGTCTGTGACCTTAGTTCTCCTGCGGATATCATCATTTCTGATATGATCACGCAGGGAGACTCCGAGCATAGCTCTCTCCATTGCTCCTCTGGGTGACTTTGAGCCTCCTTAATCGGCACATTGTAAGCGGCCACGTTTCGGTTCCGTATGTCATCACTGGCAACACACACGCATTGAAGACTTGAGATACTGCGGTAGATGTAGTAGTAGTGTGTAGACTGTGTCACTATATACAAAAAAAAATTAGGCCTCCGGTACTCCTTATTCAAGGAGGCTCAAAGTCACCCAGAGAGCAATGGAGATGTCCATTGCTCTCTGGGTGACTTTGAGCCTCCTTAATCGGCACATTGTAAGCGGCCACCGTGGAAACCGTGTAACACTTGGAACCGTAATGTAACGAATGAGAATATTCCTGTGCATTAAAACAAAAGAGATGCACAATGCCTGTGTAAGGGGCAGGGATAAAGGGGAAGGCCGTGGATTTTTTTTATGTGATAGGTGACAGACGAGCAGATGGATCACCTGATGGTAAACGATAGCCGCTGCTCGTGGACACCTGCGACACCAATGGAGTCACAAGTGCGCTGCCAACCTTTAAACCCCATTTTCACCAGGATTAGGCCTTCGGTACCCTCACTCACGCAGCGAAACACAGCATTGTGCTGCTTCACGCTGGTTTTCTGTGAGGCCGTGGTATCACTCCGGTCGAGCCGGCTCATTCAGCGTGGCTCTCCCACGGTATGATTATAGTGATCTCGGTATGGTTTGGCAAAAATGACAGAGACAGACGTGTGGGAGAGACGCTATACGATATACTGCTAACGCATAGGTCAACGAACTCTTTCAAATCAAAGTCAGATACAGTCAACTCTCTAAACACTTAAACTCCAAGCTGACGGTAGAGTAGTTCATTCACTAATTTTGAATGAAATTTGACACCGATTACCATAAGTCTTTGGCTCGAGTATAACACCTAAAAGTATCAGCCTATAAACTGTCCCACTGCAGGGCAAAGGCCTCCATCATAGAAATCAAATTATCGCTACTACGATGGGATTAGGCTTAATCACCGTGGGAAAGCCACGCTTCAGCATGAATCGGCCGGCTAGACCGGTGTGACACTACGGCCTCACAGAAAACTGGCGTGAAGCACTGTGCTGTGTTTCGCTGCTCGAGTGACGGTCCGGAGGCCCAATCCTTGGGTAGGGGGGTTTAAAGGTTGGCATCGCACTTGTGAATTCACTGGTGTCCATGGACGGCGGCAATCGCTTACCATCAGGTAATCCGTATGATCGTCTGCCACCTATCACATAAAAAAAAATCACCACTCTTGCCTAATGCGGAGGAGTGATCACAAACCCGAGCAATCTTCGAAACATTCGAAACATAGGTACTTTTTTTTCAACCAGAGAATCGAACCTAGGAACCCGAGATTACGGCTCGGTACTTAAACCACTAGACCAACAGGGCGTTTAACACTTACTTCCCTTTTAATCTACAGTCCATTTAAAAAAACTTAACTGTCGTTTATCATGCATTATTAATGAATGAAATACTTAACCGTCTGACGCGATTTTTTGCGTTTTGTATGATTATTTTATATTTAGACGGACGAGTCACCTCTGAAAAATTACGATTCTAACATTACTGAACGAATTATTTACACAAGATAACCTTCGTAGCTTTGTTCAGTAACTATGTTCAGTACATATTCGCAAAAGACTCGGAAGAACGTTACGAGATAGTGTTGCGAATCGACTCCACTTACAATATGATGACTCGAGTGACAAAAAAAGCACTGAACGGACAATCAGTATGCTGAAAGCTGAGGGTATCCTCAGCTTTGTTGTTCAGTCAAAGACCGAAAAGCTTCGTCAGTTTTTAAATTGATTCGTTTCATATGCTATGAGCACTTATTACCTTTCGTACATTTGTCAGAGTAATACCTGTTGCCCAGAAAATTATGCTTAACTGTTAGATCAGAAAGTTCAGATTTGCTTGTAGCAACATTGATTTCTTTAGGGACGTAAGGGGGCCCACACAATATCTTTCGGGTTCCAAGTCAACCTCTCCTGCCCGTGGCGCGTCCTGCTAACCAACAAAAGAGGCCCTGGCGAACCACCCACCAACCCGCACTGGACCAGCGTGGTGGGTTATGGTCCATTCCCCTAATGAAAGACACTGTATTGCCCCGGCCCCCAGTTCCCGGCAGCCCTGCTATTCCGGGCCAAGGCGGCGGTCTCGGTAACGGCAGGGCAGGGGGTGCTAAGAATCTCCGGTATACGGAAGGCCGCCATACCACACTGACCTTGGCGACGTTTAACGGACGCACGCTACGACTCGACTCACATTTGGCCCAACTCGAGGAGGAGCTGAAGCACATAGGATGGCATGTTCTCGGGCTGTGCGAAGTCCGTAGAGAGGGCGAGGACACGCTGACCCTAGAGTCTGGCCATCTTATGTACTTCAGGGAAGGAGATAATCCGTCACAGGGCGGCGTCGGGTTCCTAGTCAACAAAGTCCTCACTGACAGCGTTATTGAAATCTCCAGTGTGTCGGCGAGGGTTGCGTACCTCGTAATTAAATTAACCAACAGGTATAGCCTAAAGGTTATTCAAGTGTACGCTCCAACGTCGACATACCCGGACGATGTCGTGGAAGAGATGTATGAGGACATCTCTCGAGCCTTACACACCACCACCAAGGCTCACTATAACGTGTCATGGGGGACTTCAACGCTAAAGTGGTGTACAGACTTGCAGCGAATCGATGTTGGGATCATGCGGCTTTGGGAGTAGAAATCATAGGGGGCAAATGCTCGTCAATTTCTTAGAGCGCGAGGGGCTTTTCTTAATGAACTCGTTCTTTAGAGAAACAGCCCCAGAGGAAATGGACGTGGCAGAGCCCCGATACTATGACTAAAAATGAGATCGACTTCATCATATCGGACAAAAAAGCGAATATTCAGAGATGTCTCAGTGATCAATAGGTTTAAAACCGGAAGTGATCACCGACTTCTCAGAGGCACTCTGAATATCGATTTTAAGCTTGAACGTTCTCGGTTGATGAAGTCCACGCTCCGGCCAAATCTGCTCCAATCGCTCGCTGGTGCCGACGCCTTCCAACTAAAATTGGAAAATCGGTTCGCTGCTTTGGAAACCACAATTGACGTGGATATCGACGAAGAACTCGACCAAGTGGTGGAAAATCCTTCGGGACGAGGGTGCAAAATTTGTGTGAGTTGCGACGTATGGGCAAGCGGTCTAAACTTTCGAAAGAGACTCTGGACCTAATGGACAAGAGGCGGAACGATCCATCAGTCACTTCGGCAGAACAACGGGCTCTGAATAAGTCCATCTCCAAGCTGATAAGACGTGACCTCCGAAGTTCCTCCTAGGGCGTGGCAGCGGAGCTTGGTCGTATTGTTCTTCAAGAAAGGCGACAAAACTTTACTGAAGAACTATCGACCAATTTCTCTCCTGAGTCACGTCTATAAGCTGTTCTCAAGAGTCATTTCGAATCGCCTTACACGAAGACTTGACGAAGCTCAACCTGCAGAGCAGGCCGGATTCCGACGGAGTTATAGCACCATAGACCATATTCACACAATGAGGCAGGTTATACAGAAGACCAAAGAGTATAACCAGCCCCTGTGCATGGCGTTTGTGGACTATGAAAAAGCTTTTGACTCCGTCGAGACCTGGGCTGTTCTAGAGGCCTTGCAAAGGTGCCAAGTCGATTGGCGATATATCGAGGTGTTGAGGTGTCTGTATGACGCTGCTAATATGTCCGTAGTAATCCAAAATGGCCAAACTGAGCCTGTCCTACTGCGACGTGGTGTGAGACAAGGAGATGTTATATCTCCGAAACTTTTCTCCGCTGCGCTGCAGGACATGTTTGGAACACTAAACTGGAAGGAGCGCGGAATCAATATTAATGGCGAGTACATGTCACACCTACGATTCGCAGACGACATCGTCATCTTGGCGGAAACCCTACAAGACCTACAGGAGATGGTGAGCAGCCTGGCAGAATCTTCCAAACACATCGGTCTTCGGATGAACTTGGATAAAACCAAGGTCATGTTCAACGAGCTCGTTGATCCGGGACCGGTCGCTGTTAATGGAGTACCTCTCGAAGTTGTTCAGGAATATGTCTATCTAGGACAAGCGCTCCAATTAGGCAGAAACAACTTCGAGAGAGAAGCCAATAGAAGAATTCAGCTAGGCTGGGCAGCATTTGGTAAACTTCGTCAAGTCTTCTCGTCACCCATCCCTCAAAGTCTTAAGTCGAAAGTCTTCGACCAGTGCGTCCTTCCGGTCATGACTTACGGTGCCGAGACGTGGACACTCACGGCTGGACTAGTCCACCGGTTCAAAGTCGCTCAAAGAGCTATGGAAAGGGCTATGCTCGGAGTATCTCTGAAGGACCGCATCAGAAATGATGTAATCCGACAGAGAACCAGAGTCACCGACATAGCCCACCGAATTAGCAAACTGAAGTGGCAGTGGGCTGGTCATATTAGCCGCAGAACTGACAGCCGTTGGGGCCGTAAAGTCCTTGAGTGGAGACCGCGACTCGGTAAGCGTAGTGTAGGACGCCCTGCGACAAGATGGGATGATGACATTCGAAGGCTGGCTGGTGTGGGCTGGATGAGAGTGGCGGAAAATCGGGAGAAGTGGCGTGCATTAGGGGAGACCTATGTCCAGCAGTGGACGAGTGTGGGTTGCTGATGACTGCTGAAGTCAAAAATATCCACAAAACTGAGGTTACTTGAAATCTGTACACTTGATTTTTTTTATGTACCTAATAGGTGGCAGACTGATCACCTGATAGGAAGTGATTACCACCGCCCATGGAGACCCGCGACACCAGTGGAGTCACAAGTGCGCTGCCAACGTTTAAACCCCCCTTTCCCCTGGATTGGGCCTCCGGTACCCTCACTCACGCAGCGAAACGCTACCATAAGGCGGAGTGAGGTCATCCTGATTGGCCTTTCTATAAAAAAAAAAAAGAAACACAGCACAGTGCTGCTTCACGCCGGTTTTCTGTGACTTGTTCTAAACAGGCGAATTCTATAGACACCGTGAAACGTTTGCGCGATCTGATCTTATCATCATTTCAGCCAACAGACGTCCACTGCTGGACATAAGCCTCCCCAATGTTCTCCACACAGATCGGTCCTGTGCGGCCCGCATCCAAGGGATTCCCGCAACCTTCACCAGATTGTCGGTCCACCTTGTGTGACCACGGCTGCGACTTCCTGTACGTGGCCTCCACTCGAGGATCTTTCCGCCCCAACGGCCGTCTGTTCTCCTCGCTATGTGCCCTGCCCATTGCCACTTGAGACATGCAATCTTTTAGGCTATGTCTGTAACCTTAGTTCTCCTGCGGATCTCTTAGTTCTCTTTTTCCTCCGGCTTGGGCCTCCGGTACCCTCACTCATGCAGCGAAACACCACAGTGTTGCTTCACGCTGGTTTTCTATATATTTTATATTATATTTTATATAATATTTTTAAAATAAAAATATTCAATATTTATTATTATAAATACATAATATAATTTTATTATTATATATTTACGTATATATTGTAATTCTATGTCATTCTAATGTAGTATTCATTTAGTTTATAGAAATATTTTTCATTTAGAAAGTCAGTTAGAGCTATCACGAATTTATTGTATTTATCTATTTCTTTTAGATGTTTGGGAATATGGTCCAGTTTGATGCATACTTAAGTTTCTTTTTGGCAGTATTACTCAAGTGTTTAATTGACTCAAAATTTACAACAAAGAAATTATCTTCTCAGCTTCTTATACAGCCGGGATGATAATTCGGATTATCATGGTAAATTGATAATTATTAATCCTATTGTGAGAGATTGTAATTTAGCTTATTTTGAAAAGCGTGAAATGTATTTGTTCTCGTTATAACGTGTGAGAGTTCTCGAGTATTCTCCTAATGATGTGGGCGTTTTCGTCGTAATATTTCTTCGGGAATAAATAACGCTTTGTTCTGTGAGTGGGTGAGTAATATTTTTAAGCATATACCTAGTTCATTATGACATGAACTTACTTGTACACCTTAATAGTATTTTTCTTACAGCGCACCTTACAATATAGTAAGTAAATTACACCTTACAAAATAAGTAAGTCCTACAGATAGCGTTCACGCTTATAGGTACCTAATCTAAAACACAAAACGCTTGCGCGATGTAATCGACACCTAGCGCAATCTATTGGTGTCAAGTGGAACTAATGTCGCGAAATGATGTGAAGGCAGGCCACTATCATAAGTAAATGGGCGTGCGCTCACATTTTGGAGTCACGGCACGGGCGAGCCAAAGGCGGGCAGTGTCGAGGCGGCGGAGACGTTCAAGTGAGCCAGTATCGCGATTCCACCGGCATATTTTTATTCCGTTTCGTGTGTATGGGTAAATTAAAATGAAAAGGACGCAAAGTCCCCTGCGCCTGGGCTCTACACAGAGACCGTCCTAAAACGAATCCTGACTCCAAGCAGCCTCCGCCGCGTGACTTTCGTGTGGGCGGCGCGCTTAACACAAGTACTTATGTTTGATTTTTTTATGTTATATGTGAAAGACAAGCACCCGCAACACCAGTGAAGTCACAAGCTGCCAACCTTTATACCCCCCTTTCCCTCGGATTGGGCCTCCGGTACCTTCGCTCACGAAGCGAAACACAGCACCGGTTTTCTGTGAGGCCGTGTAATCACTCCGGTCGAGCCATGCCGAAACGTGGCTGTCCCACGGTTACATAATGCGGATTTAGGTCAACGTATGAGATATTGCATGCTTTTTTTATTATTTGTCATTAACAAGTCTTTAAATCTCTGGATACATCTGGTAGGCAGTGGCGTGATATTGCAGCTCATGGAGTATAGATGGAATTTTAGGTCCGAATTTGCAGCAAGTGAATTGAATTTTGCTATGGCAACCAGACCTCATCACAAACCTAAACAAAATCTAAGTACAAAACTCCAAACTCAACTCGTATAGTTCAGAGGATAAGAAAGTTAAAGTGGCAACGTAGAGAAGAACAAAGAAATTCTGAGTCTGGAAGTTGCCAGTCATGGTACCCCCTTAGCGGTTTGTTAAATAGTTTTTTAGATTTTCGCGTTGCATTATAACTATAATGTATCAATACGGGGATTAACACGATATTTATTATGTGAAACAACATTGTGTACTCACATATTTGGCTCGACGTTTCGGCTACGTTACAGCAGCCGTGGTCAGTCCGCTCGTGACCACGGCTGCTGTAACGTAGCCGAAACGTCGAGCCGAATATGTGATTACACAATGTTGTTTCACATAATAAATATCGTGTTAATCCCCGTATTGATACATTATGGTACCCCCTTGTTTCGGAAATCAAGTCGTTACAGAAAATTAGCTACCATAATCGAAATATTAGTGATGAGGACATTGATACTGCTTAAGGTCAGTGTCACACAGTCAAAAAACTCCCCGACTCGAGGATTAAACCCGGAACCCCAAGCTCAACCAAGTTCAGTATATTTAACAAAATATTACCGTATGACCCAATTACTATTACTCTTGTAAGGGGACTCATTAATAACCTACTATCACAACATTCGTAAATTACTACCTAATTATGACCAGCTCTCTGGCAATGACCCAATTCCCCTCTCAGCCTCCAACGACAATGTATCAAACGAAAAAGCAAAACATTTATACCACACAAACAGTTGTGATGAATACATTTCGTCACAACAGTACACAAGTTTATCCTTTACCCAGAGAAAGATGGCCGGAAAAATTCAAAAGGGCTATCACGGTCCGATTCGCGATGCCCTTGCAAAATGTTGCTTTTTTACCAAACTAAAATAGACTTTATTTCTTAGGTACTTTGGTGCACAAAAACGCAGACCACTTTGGTAGGGGTACGAAACGGTATCGTAAAAATAGCGTCCCGTTTACAGCGGGGATGATGGCCGAAGATTGCCGAATAGGGCCGAACGGGAAGTCAACAGGCTTATACGCTGTTCTAGGGGTGGGAAACTTTTTAAAATTTTTCATCGCTGCTTTACACTCGCGATTTGAGATTTATGAATGCGAATGGAAGTTTTCAAATGTGTTCTAAACGTTTGTTTGATAAGCAATTTGTAACGGAAAGGAAGAAACAGGGAGAGAAACTTTGCGTATGATTAAATTTTTAATTTAAACCAGTTTTATTTATGGTGTTCAAGTTAAATAGCGTCAATTTACTAGTAAGTAGTTTATTTACTTATTGCCCTGTTGGTCTAGTGGTTTAAGTACCAGGCCGTGATCTCGGGGTCCTGGGTTGGGTCTGGTTGGAATTTTCGGGTCGAGCAAAAAGTATGTTACAATTTTTCAAACATAGCTCGGGATTGTGATCACCAATCCGCATTTGGCAAGCGTGGTGATTAAGCCTAATCCCGTCATTGTAGTAGATGACTTGATTTATATGTTGGAGGCCTTTGCCATGCAGTGGAAGAGTATATAGGCTGATACATTTACTTTATTGACTCCGTAATTTGTAATATTTGAATAAAACATTTAGAATATTATGTTTCGGAGTGATACCACAGCCTCAAAGACAGTTTTGAGAGTACCGGCGACCTAATTGGCGGAAAAAAGAGGTATCTAAGTACGCCGGTTATCCCTTACCATTATATTATGACCCGTCTTCTCGCCTGCCACTTAACACACACAAAAAAAAAACTTAATTTCTGTGTTGCTGTTCAATATTTTAGCTCATTATACAGAGCTCATCTCCATTTTAAATCCGCGGAGATTTCTCTATTTTACATGAATAATGTAGATACAGTACCTCCATTAAAGCCACACTCAAACCTGATAGCATCCTTTAAAATTTTTAATCCTACAAATTATACACTCAGCCATACGTATTCGCCATTCATCCACACAAATCCGGAACACCATAACAGAATTAGCTACGATTTATCGTGACATTCGTACGGCGGCATGAAATTTAAATAATTCCAGAGGAGAATAGCAATTCTCGACCTTATTACCAAGACTTAAAAAGCAGAAATGTATATTTATTGCGAGGCTGTATGATAATGAGTGTCACGTCACAACTTACAGCTGAGGCGAGCACTTGCTACAGAGTTGCCATGACGTCACGTTTGTAACATTTTTTTTTACTTTAACAACTTAATTATACCACAAATATTGAGCCCGTGGTCCATTATGATGATAAACGGTAGAGATCAAAGTCATCAACAACGCCATTTGAAGTAGCACAACATGACACCTCCATGCATCGGCATGGAGTTAAGTTTTTTTTCCTCGGTAGGCCTACCGAGGAAAAAAAACTTACCTTTCACTTAAATTTGAAAAAATTTAGTCCGGTAAGTTAATCCCAATCTTATGAACGATCATGATCACAAACACAAGATCGAAATAGATGGCGTCTTAGTCTGAAGAAGTCCTACACCAAATTGGTTGAAAATGTTCAAGTAAAAGAAGGTAACTATCAGGTGTCCCGTCTGCTCGTTTGTCCGCTTTAATATTAATAAAATTCGGCTGGTGAAAAAACTAGTATTTTAGATTTTTGCGTAGCATTAGGTATAACTATACTTAATTAAGACGGGTATTAACACGAAATTTATTATGTGACACAAAATGGACAACATTTCATATTTTTAACATGTCCATATTGTTTTTTTATATGAAAATAGACATAAAATGAACAGACCCATATTTTTTCTTTATTTAAAATTTGTCCATTTTCATGCATAAAATAATTATTGAAATTCTTTTTATCCTAAATAGACGTAAGCGCCAAATGACGTCATCGGACGGCTGAATACAGCGATATTCCTTTGCTTATCATTGTTTTGATAAAAAAAGGTACTACTGTCAAAGGTAAATAATACTAGTGTCAACATCGTCAACGTCATTCATACATTCAACGTTGACAAGTTGTCTTTTTTTTTACAGTTACATGTCATGGGTTTGGCATTTCGTAAATTTAAAACTATAATGTGCTAAGCAAAGAAATATTTTACATTCTGCCGTCCGATGACGTCATCTTACAGTTTTTAGTTTTTATTTTTTTTCTCAGTAAATAAGCAATATAAAAAATGAATAAATATATATTCGAGCAGCGGAAAAGTAAACAAAGAATTGGTATTTTTTTGTTTCAGAGCTTAGCAATTTTGAAATGTTGTCCATTGTGTACTCACATATATTGCTTGACGTTTCGGCTACGTTACAGCAGCCGTGGTCACAATTTTGTGTTAATCCCCGTCTTGATTGATTATGGTGTAAAACCTCACAGAAAATGCCTGTGCCGCTTATGTACCTACCTACTGTCACTGCAGGGCAAAGGCATAATGGAAATGAAGTCATCGCTACTATGATTTGATTCGGCTTAATCACCCACCATGCTTTGCTAATGCGGATTGTTGATCAGAAACCCACTAACTATATTAAAAAAATATGATATATACTTTGTGCTCAACCCATTAATCGATCCCAAGATCTTGGCACTTAAACTACTAGACTTACAGGCTATCTTTTAGTAACATTTTTAAAGACTAGCTGGCAACACAGCTTCGTCACCATTCGTCTCGTTTCGTCACCGTTCGGCTCGCTAGGGTCACCAAGTGGCAGGATTGCGGGGGATTTGCCGGGACTTGAGCCGGTATAGGGACCTAAATTGCATAGGTAGCTATCGTTGATGTTCGGTGTCGTTCGTTTTCCTACGACGGTGAAACGGGTTAAGATTTTGACATTTGTGACCCTTGGACTCGGGTAGGGTCACAATTGTAGCCAGTGCTGTATAACTGCCCAAAGTGGGATCGTTATAGCGAATAAAATATCGTATCTAAGAGTAACGGCTATAGCCAAAATAAATAAAAGAATCTGACAAAAATCAACCACAATAGAACAATTCAATACTATTTAAATTAAATGTCACAAAAGTCGCTCCAAAAAACTAGTATACTTCACACTTAATATCATTGTATTTGCGGAGCTCATCGACTTTTATAATAGCTGTTTAACAGAACTTGATTTGAGTTTAGAAAAATATTGTCAAACAATAAATCTTTGGTAGTAAATTAATTAATGTTTATTCTTTATTCACTTAAAAACTGAGGTACTAATGTCAAACCAGTTCCAAAATGATAAAATTTAACAAATGGGAAGTATAGAACCTAAAGACTTCATAATATAATAAGAAGAAGCAGGAGGAGTTTGTGGTTAATAAAATTAGGCCGAATTTATAATCATTATATGTAAAAAGAAGCTAATTCGATTTTAAAAATTTACATGTTCTTTTTATTCATATAACAATAAATAATATCCCAAATGAAAGGCTTCTTAATAGTTATTGAAAAATATACATACTGATTTTTAACACGGAATAGTTAAAGATAAGATAAAGAAAGAGATTTTTTCCAAACCCCTTAAAAGTTCCCTTGTTTTTGAGACCCCTTTTTCACAGTTAATTTTTAATTAATTATAATTGCAAAAATCTAACTCTTATATCAAAATGTTTAAAAAGATGACCCCTGATTTCAGAATATAAACATAGAAATATATTTCTATGAATCATATTAAGAGTTAAAAGGAAGTGTGGAGGTGTTTACACCTGTTGTAGATATGGATTAAAAAATAAAAGAGTGTAATAGCTCGTTCCCTCCCCCATCCTCCCTGCGTGATCGTATCAGAAATGATGAAATCCGCAGGAGAACTAAGGTCACAGACATAGTCCAAAGGATTGCATACCTCAAGTGGCAATGGGCAGGGCACATAGCGAGGAGAACAGACGGCCGTTGGGGCGGAAAGGTCCTCGAGTGGAGGCCACGTACAGGAAGTCGCAGTGAAGATCGCGGGAATCCATTGGATGCGGGCGGCACAGGACCGATCTGTGTGGAGAACATTGGGGGAGGCCTATGTCCAGCAGTGGATGTCTATTGGCTCAAATGATGATCGTTCGAAAAGGATTCTTTATTCAATTTAAATCCATAGAGAACATTTATACATATCAAGAATTGTAATTTTCTACTAAGAAGAACCAGCAAGAAAGTGTAGTTACTCTTTTCAAATACCTACTATTATTACAATTTTCATTTTCAAAAAAATGCACTAAAATTATCTCGATTACAGTGACATTATGCTACCCCTAACGCCCTAATGGTCTAGTGCTTTAAATACCGGGCCGTGATCTCGGGGTCCTAGGTTCGATTCCCGGGTCGAGCAAAAGTATGTTTCGAATTTTTCGAACATTGCTCGGGTTTGTGATCACCAATCCGCATTAGGCAAGCGTGGTGATGAATCCTAATCCCATCATAGTAGCAATAACTTAATTTCTATGATGGAGGTCTTTGACCTGTAGTGGAACAGTATATAGGCAGATACTAATGCTACTTCTGGTGCTAGGGTTGCGGGTTCAATCTCCACACAGTACAAACATTTGTGTGCATGAGCATGTCTGTTTGTATTGGTCTGAGTATTTTCTATGTATTATAAATATGTGTTTACAAAAAAAAAGTATTATATATTTGTCTTCCGCTGTTGGTTCTGATATCCGTAACGCAGGTGCTTGAGCTACCTATCTCGGAGTCAGATCATTGTAGGTATGTGATGTTGTGAAATATTTTTTTTATTTATGACATACGAGTACAATGTTTTTTTTACTGTGTAGTTAAAATAATCATCTTATAGTATAGGCGAAACGATTAACATTTCCTTAACCATAGTTCTGTACTGAAGTGGCAGTGGACTGGTCATATTAGCTGCAGAACTGACAGCCGTTGGAGCATTCAAAGTCCTTGAGTGGAGACCGTGACTCGGTAAGCGTAGTGTTGGACGCCCTGCGACAAGGTGGGACGATGACTTTTAATTGCTGGCTGGTGTGGGCTGGATGAGAGTAACCGAAAATCGGGAGCAGTGGCGTGCATTAGGGGAGACCTATGAAATGAAATGAAATGAAAATTGTTTATTCAATTTAGGTCCATACAGAACACTTATGAATGTCAACATGTTTACCACTGGTTTGGAATGTAGTTTTCTGCCAAGAAGACACCAGCAAGAAACTCAGCAGTTACTCTTTAAAAAAAAAATGTTTTACAAAATGTCACCATTAACTTAAGACTATAGTACAATTTTTGTGTTACTAATATGTCCCTAAATTATTATCATTCAAAAAATCGTCTTTTTTATAATAGTCTTTCTTCATTAAACAGTTTTTATATACATTTTAAACTTATGTGTGGACAAGTCAATAATAATCTGAGGTAACTTATTAAACATTTTTATGCTCAATCCTATAAATGAACTGCCAACCTTATGGAGCTTGATATTTGGAACGGCCAGTCTGTGCTTATTTCTGGTGTTAAGGCTGTGACAGTCGGACTTCTTCGAAAACAGATGGAGATTCTTATGTACGTACATAAGGCAATCAAGGATGTATTGAGAAGCCACGGTAAGTATATCGATTTCTTTAAACAAATCTCTATGTCCAGCAGTGGACGTGTATGGGTTGCTGATGACGATGATGAGTTCTGTATAAAAGTCCATTACTTAAAACTCGTAAGATATCATGGTTTACACCGTTGACTACACACGCACATCACACACGTCTATCACACTTTATCAAAGTGAAATTCACAGACACGAAGACTTAGCGGAACTTTAGCTGGCCTACAAGCTTCCCGTGTTGATCGTGGAAATTCGTCACAGTTCGGCACGAGTAGGGTGACCATGAATACGAAGTAAAATTCAGTATTTGTAATTTTTTTTTTAAGGCGGACAAACGAGCAAGGGAATCATAAAAAGTAATTAATGCCGTCCATGAACATCTGCGAAATCAGAGAGATCGCTAATGTGTAAAATCGGTTCTTAACAAAACTGTATTTTTATGTGATAGTTGGCAGACGAGCAGACATATCACCTGATAGTAAGCAATTGCCGTTGCTCATGGACACCCACGACACTAGTGAAATCACAAGTGCGCTGCTAACCTTTAAACCCCCATTTCCCCCGAACGAATCATCTGATGGTAAGCGATTGCCGCCAGTGGAGTCCCGAGTACACATCCAACCTTTTTTTTAATATTAGAGGTGGCCAACGAGACCTGATGATAAGCGATTGCCACCGCCCATGGACACCCGCGACACCATTGGAGTCATAAGTGCGCTTTTAACCTTCAAACCCCCCTTTCCCCCGGATTAGGCCTCCGATACCCTCACTCACGTAGTGAAACACTGCACAGTGCTGCTTCACGTCGATTTTCTGTGAGGCCGTGATATCACTTCGTCAGAGCCGGCCCATTCAAGCTGAAGCGTGACTCTCCCACTATTCTGTTGTAGCGCGAAGTCATATAAAACTGTTCTTGTTGATACAGTTAGTCAATTTCCCTGGAAAAATGCTGAATATTTTTGTTTATATGTGTTAGATGCTCGACGAACAGACGGATTACCTGATGATAAGTGCAAAAATTGAGGAGTGATAAGTGCGCTGCCAACCTTGAAGTTCCCCTTTCCCCCCATTGAGCCTCTAGAACCCACATTCACTCAGCGAAACACAGCGCAAGCGCTTTACACCTGTTTTCTGTGAGCTCGTGGTATCAGTATATAGATACTGATGTGGATAACCATATTGAAATTGAAATTATTTATTCAAGTACCAAAAATAACAATTACAAAGCCACATATTTTTCAATGCGGCACTTAAAAAATCGCCGCTCAACATCTGCCACGGACACGTGAGGTCCCCGTGGCGCTGGTATTCTGCGCATACCTTTCTTGAAAGGCGCACGCATCACAATAAGAACAATTAAAAATTATAATAACATGCAAATTGCTTAAAATAAATTAAATTAGTGGGAATTAAAAATAATAAATAAGATTAAAGATTAAGTTTAAAGATATGAATACATTGATTGGGATCCTAATCTCGGAGATGAATGAAAGGCTTGTTGTACGTAGAATAATTATTGCGGTAAATAAGAAATATCGTCGAGGACGCGTGCGTGGTCCACCGTTGGTAAGGTCGAAGTCCGGGGCCCATCGCCGCTGGTCCCCCGCGCACCGCGCCCCGCGCGTCTTGTCCGACGCCGAGCCGATTGTGCCCGAACATCCTCCCCGGGTTGACCTCTTCAAAGGGGAAGTGGGCAAATGTAGAAGACCGGCAGAATTGCCAACAGCTCAGCGACGCGTGTGGCTCCGTCGCTATCCGGGAAGACCCGAGTGATGCGGCCCAGTGCCCACAGAAGCAGTGGTTGTCCTCTTTCCCAGATGAAGCCATCCACTGAGTCGTCTGTTGAAGTAGAAATATGCTCTAGATGAAATCAATCAGAAGTGATGCTTGACACGTTGCTCTCGTTGATTCCGCTCCAGTCAAATCACGTTGATGTCAGATACCTGTGGATGCGGAACAGACGTGAATGATCGTCCCAATTGGAAGTGGTAAGGAGTAAAGGACTGACAAATTTAAAGATCAGAGGATCGAGGGTTGAAGGAACAAGAATTTAATACTGCCTCTATCTGAGCCAAACATCCTACTCATCTCCTCGTAATTAAATTTTATTAATTGATTATGGAAGAGAAAATGACAATCGGTACCCCATGAACGCATTTTTCGTCAGGTCAGTGCCGAGCTCGTTGTGCACTGCTGAAAGGCAGACAAAGATACATAGTACAGCAATAAGATTTTATAAGCTTACAACCTCGGCCTATCGATCAGCTATAAATACTGGCTCATCAAAAGTGATACTGCAATTTAGGTAGGTAGTAATTTAAATAGTAGGTAGTTGTTGGATAGGTTGTATATTTGTTCATTTGCTTGTACCTAAAACATTTTAGAAAGTAAGTTTTATTTTGTATTTTTATATTTTTTGTATTTATTTATTGTAAATAAATATTTGTATGTAAGTCATGATTCGTTGTAATATATTTAAATAAGATTTTTATGAATGAATGATGTGATTAGGTGAATTTGATTGATGAAATGAAATGAAATGATTGTTAGAACTGATTTGATGTGAACATATTTTAGGTAGATCCTGTTTCACATTATCATTGGGCATTTTTACCCACTTTGTTTTGTTACCAAGTAACGAGTACTCGCTGATAAGGTCAGCCTTCAGCCCTCGCGAAACAAGATCTGCCGGATTGTTCCTAGACGGTACGCAGCTCCATGTATGTACAGCAGTGTTCAGTTTACTAGAAGAAAAATTACAAAAATGCGTCAGCTGTGAGGATGATGGATGTGATGGAAGAGCCACTGGGCCTGACACAGTCCACCCTAGCTTATTGATCGCATAGTTCGTTGGAAGACGAGTTGCAGATATTCGCCAGCTGTGAGGATGTTGGATGTGATTGAAGAGCCACTGGGCTTGACACAGTCCACCCTAGCTTGGTGTCGAATAATCTATTAGAAGAAAAATTGGAAACGTGCGCCAGCTGTGAGGATGATGGACGTGATTGAAGAGCCACTGGGCCTGACACTATCCACCCTAGCTTGGTGTCGCATAATTTGGGCTGGTTTTTCCCTAAATTGATGGAGGACGTTACCTAAAATATTCCAAAATACCTCAGCTCCTACTAAAATATCTATAGCTGATTGGCATATAGAAAGTAGGATCAGCTAAATGAAGGTCTGTAGGTATTGGTAAATTACTGATATCAATTACAGAAGCTTGGCAAATATTTTGTGATTTCTGGCAATATTAAACATTCTAATATTCTCTTTGTAGTTGCCATTATAAGACTCAATTAACTAAATTACAAGACTGTGTACTAGTGGAACTTTGATTATTAATACCTGATACAATGGAGCTCGCACTACGTCTAGGCAACCGTAGCCTGTCGCATAAGGAAGAAGTAATAAAGTTGGCTGTGCTACCATTATCCAGCAGTATCCGCGCATCCAACCTCTCGCCGCCGCTCGCGACCACCCGCACCATCGCTGTGGACAGCAAAATATGCGAAGAAGTAGCATTTTGTATTGACGTGTCACTAGATAAGACAACATTGTCTGGAGTGCAAGTAGGCAAAGAGGCACCTCCAGGCACGTTGATCGGTAAGGCAACACTAGAACTACTGGGCATAGGGTCTTGATAGGAAACAGGTTTGGATTGATCGACATGCAAAAGCGTACTATGCTTAGAACTACAGTACTTGCAGTGCGATAATCTACATCTGTTTGTGGAATGGCCAGAACGTAAACAATTAAAACAAAGATTAAATTCTTTAACTTTTAAAATTCGTGTTTCAACAGGCAAATTACGAAATGTTTCACATGTGTACAAAAGGTGATTATTATTACATAAGGGACATTTTATTTTAGAATTTAAATTTTGATTATTAATTTTATTTTTATAGTATTTTTTGATTATCGCTCTGTATATTATTATTTGAAATTATAAAGCTTTCTATTTTTAGTTTCTAATTTTAATTGGTTTGATTTTTCCTCTAATGTTTCCATTAAATCAGCCCTGTTACTAATAAATGTACAAAATTGCGACAGTGACGGTGATTTCGACAAACTACTGCGATATTCCTCCCAATTTCTACTAGTAACTACATCTAACTTATTTGACATCATGTACACAATAAGCGTATCCCAATACTCCGTGGGCTCGTTCAATGTCTTTAAAGCTTTTATGTTTTTATTTATAGTGTCAATAAGATGACGCAATGACGAACTTGACTCTTTCAGGACGTGTTCAACATTGAACAATGCCTGCACGTGATTATTTACTAAAAGTCTACTGTTATTATAGCGCTCACACAGCAAGTTCCACGCCATTTCATAGTTATTGGCGTTAAAATCAATATTTTGTATAACTTCTAGTGCCTTACCCGTAAGGGAAGCACGAAGGTAGTGGAACTTACTTATGTTGTCTACACTACTGCAATTATGGATTAGTGACAAATATGTATCCCTATACTCAAGCCAGCACTGATAACTACCATTAAAATGAGGCAAATCTATTTTAGGTAAGCGTATAAAGTTACTGTGTAACGATGCACCTGATTTGGATTCCGAGCTCGCCACGGACCCGCCGTCACCGCCGCCGCCCGCGCTGGCCAGCAGCTGTCGCGCCTGCGCAGCCAGCGCGTGGTACCGCTCCTCGAACTGAGCGCGCTCCGCGTACTCGGCGTCCGGGGTATCCGACTGCACCTCGATTTCGAGCTGTAAATTGTCGAAATCCACGTATACAGCATCGAATTTACTAAATCTACCTTCCAGATCTATGAATTGCAATGGGGAAATAATTTTGTTGCTAGTCAACACGTTAAGATAGTTGCAAAATATTGTAAGCTTTGATTTTAATGCACTACGCTTTTTAATTAAAACAGAGAGACTATCTTTATCAGATGCCATGATTTAACAGGAAAAGAATTCAAAAAATAAGCTAAAATCTACACTGAATAAATAATAAATACAAAAAGATGCTATGAGATTGCTTATGGAAAGACGTGAAAAGCTAACGGTTCAGTGACCTAGTAAGCGCACAGCTGATGCGACCCGTTGTAACTACCTACCTAACCTGTGCAAAAAAATACGTAACTAGGTATCGATGCGACAGCTGCGCGTTAGCTATAGGCATTTATAAAGCGTGCAGATTAATACTAGAAGTGATTTATTGCTTGAACTAAGATGGTTGAGGCAATGAAGAAAGAAAGAAAACAGAAGTTAAGAAAAAACCGTTAAATATTTGAAGTTAACGATTGAAAATGATTGGCAAGGGATAATGGAAGGAATAATTGGAACGAACTCACTCAGAATATCCTTATCCTTATCCACACAGTGACCTGATTCCCACGATGAAGCGATGATGACCAGCAGATATTCAACTTTCACGTTGAAATTACGCAGCCAATGTTCTAGACTTCTGGAATCTTGAAGAGCCTCCGTGTTGCAATCAGTGTTTTCTACTTATTTCTTCAGATTTGACGACCTCAGCAGCGACTTCAAACTCCGTAAGACGGTGACCCGGCGTTTTTTAATTCGACGATGGATGATTCAAATCCGTTGATCGTTGACCCCGTATTTAAATTATTTTAAAATTGTCGCTGTTTCTCCTCAGCAGGCTTCGTAAAGGACCATTGATTGGGATCCTAATCTCGGAGATGAATGAAAGGCTTGTTGTACGTAGAATAATTATTGCGGTAAATAAGAAATATCGTCGAGGACGCGTGCGTGGTCCACCGTTGGTAAGGTCGAAGTCCGGGGCCCATCGCCGCTGGTCCCCCGCGCACCGCGCCCCGCGCGTCTTGTCCGACGCCGAGCCGATTGTGCCCGAACAACATTAATAACTATCATATGTGATATCTTTTGAAAACTACACAATAAGATTCATCGAGTGTGTAATTTTATTAAAATCTTTAAAAATATTCTACCTAACAACGATTTAACATATCTACAATAAATTATAAGAGGAGAAAAAAAATACAAACAATATTAAAAAAAATATGAGTCTATAAACTGTTCCACTGCGGGCACAAGCCTCTATCATAAAAATAAAAACATCGCTACTATGATGGTATTTAGCTTAATCACGCTTGCTTAATGCGGATTAATGATTACAAACCCGAGCTATGTTCGAAAAATTGTAACATACTTTTTGCTCGACCCGGGAATCGTACCCAGGACCCCGAGATCACGGCCCGTTACTTAATCCACTATTCCAACAGGGCGTTTTGTACCTATTACCTATACGTTTCTTTCTGGAAGAACTTGCTATAAGCGATTAGACCGCCTTAATTGTACTGTTTTTTCTTTTATGAACCATTACTCTATTTTGTTTCTATACAATAGATAATGTATTACAGGAAAACCGGCGTGACGTAGCACTGTGCTGCGTGAGTGAGAGTACCGCTGGCCCAATCTGGGGGAAAGGGGGGCTAAAAAGATGGCAGCGCACTTATGACTCCATTGGTGTCGCAGGTGTCCATGGGCGGCGGCAATCGCTTACCATCAGGTGATCCGTCTGCCACCTATCACATAACACAAAACGCACGCACGTATTTGTAAGACTTGGAGTTGCAGACCTCGCTTACCATCAGGTGAGCCGCATGCTTGTTTGCAGCCGTCGTTGTATATAAAAAAAATCCAGCTATTCCAGTAACCCTAGAATTAGTTGCTACAACGCCGCTGACACGAAAAGCCCACTTGTCCATCCATCCGTTCAATCTGGCAACCCCAGGCCAGCGTCTCTCCCATCTGAGGCTGCGCGACACATGCGCAGAAACCTCTACCCGTCAAAAGCCGCCAGTGGAGCGGCGCGCCTAGCCGCAGCGAGCGTAGACGTCGGTGTTGGATTCCAAATTCAAAATTTAGAACGACCATGACGCGGTGTGCAAAATAAAATACAAATCGAACACTTTCCGACACGAGTGTATTTTTGTGATGTGTTGTGTTGTGTGAGTGAGTGACGGAGTGTGTTGGATCACTGATGGTGAGTGAGTGTTGTATTATTATTCGTAGGTGGAAACAGCGTCGCGCTTACTCAAAGGTACGGGAAGTCCCCGACCTTATGATAAGTACCTAACAATTTTTATGACAAAATTCCAAGCGAATAAACCTAATTAGAATGATACTAAGTATAAGTTGAACTCATGTAAAAATAACATTTACGTAAGAAGTTTTTCTTCTTCTTGATATACATACATAGCATTACATAGGTTATCTTATTAGTACCTATATATTTTATATATTATGTAATTATTATACCCACGTTGCTCAAATTAAAGCGACATTACCGGTAACAATTTCTGGATTCAGATCATTCATTAGTGCTTACTAAACCACTAAGATAGTTTCTTCAAAGGAGACTAAGTTCATGTTCTTGTAAATAAAGTTTTTTAATCTATACCTAATCACGGAAATTGCACATAAATTCGTATTTATAGAACATTAAGGAGTTTTTTGCTTAATCAGCTGTTAATTAGAATTAACAATCATATTTATACGAGTAATGTTTTTTTTATAAATATTTCATAACGTCACATACATTGATCTGCTGATAGTGTTGCGCATATCAGAACCAAAAAGCGGAATTACAAATATATACATAGCCTTCTCGTACGTGGAATACTGCCAACTGTCAAATTTCCTTTTGACGTGTCGTGGATCGCTCAGGGACGACTCACGGACAGGGGTAAATTTTGTGGCACAGAGGTTTAGAAAAACTCAATTTTCGCTGAATAGGCTTGATTATATGTAGTAATAACATTATTTTGTTGATAAAACATATTTCTTCAAGTAATTACTCACACTTCATGATTTTGAAATTTAATTGAACTGTACTCTGAGAAAGATATGGGTTACTTACAAGTTCGACTTATAATTTGCTGCAGGAATAAACAAATTAAAAGACTGATGTTTACATATAGATTTATTTTCATAATTTATTACATATGATTTTAAAATAATACGACAAAGAAGATGTTTCCAATACATTTTTTTATACTATAGGGTTTTTAACTTTTGGTTTCAAAAAGACCTACTTCATAAGTCTCTTAAGTGTGGTCATCAATTACACTAGATATTATTTCATTATACATCCGAGACAAGTGTTTTTTGTTTTCAATAATTTCATTTATATTTCCAACTAGTGTAAATAATAAACATTAGTTACAAACAACATATTTAAGTATGAAGGGATCAAAATGAGACTCAAATTGGTCCATAGAACACTGTGTCAAGAAAACTAATATTTTGCAGAAACTTTAGATACAAACCATGATAACTAATATCATTTTAGGGATTCATTAACTAAAGAATGATTACAATAAAAAAAAACGACTTGTTTCATAGATAACTATCAAAAGGTAAGGTCATTAAACATAGTGACCAATTCACATTTGATCCATGATGGCTACATAGTATGAGATAAGACTTTTGAAAATAAATAAAATAATGTCATTATTAAACTATAATTCTGGTTTTTTGTTTCACGTTTTTGTTAGGATGGTTCAAAAAAACGGTTATTTTTAGGAAATTTTATTATTTTGTTGCGTTTTTATTGTTTTCGATGTAAAGTAACTCTTATTAACGACTTATTTACATCATGTATTTCGATACCGACCGGATAAAAGGTCACTTATCGTTAGCGGTTTGAGTAAATGGTTCAGTCCGTTGTCTACGAATTTGAAGTTGTCCACTCTTCCATGCTCTGCAAAATGATACATAGTCAATTATACCACATCAGCCTAAAATTTTGATACGGCACCGAATCTATAGCAGAACTCTTAACTAGAACACACTCCAATTAACTTGAAAACTATCCTTCCAACAAAAAACAACCTATAATAAGAAAAAAAACATTAAGTACAAAAAAAACTATTCACTATAAGTCATATCATGTTAGCTTAGCCGGCAGCTATTTTGTGTAGCCAAAACCCCTTCCGTGGAGAGTCCCGGAGCGGGACTGCGAGCGCCTCATGCATTAAGGTAAAAGTCTTCAGCATTTACTACTAAAATATATGCATCTGGTCATAATCTGATTAAATTTCACTAAATAGTGATCTATGAAACAAGAAGTCTTTAGGGATTTTAATAAGTTTTTTTAATAAATATGACAAATAAATCGAAGGATAATTTCGTCGAATGCGCTTGGACTGTGGATCAGAGGCTGTTTTGACCTAAAAATGTGAAGAAATAATGCACATTTATGTAAATAAAATTAAAACCATTACTTTACGGTTTTATGTCCTGAATGCCACCAAAATCGCCCAAAAACACACAAATTATCTTAAAATCGCGCCGCTCAATAGTTAGATACAGGCAGAAAAATTCGTAGAATCAGTAACAGATCTCTCACAGTTTTTCGTTTTTTTTGTACCACAGATGTCCTAAATAGCTGTCGAAAAAGCTCATGGTAAACCCTTAACAGTTTCAAAGCCAAAATATGAAACGTAAAATAAAAACGTTTAAATAAGGTCATATTTTAGAACCGCAATCGTCAGCATTGCTGCGTCC
>CM032464.1:21193341-21209217 GCA_019059595.1 Marasmia exigua | reverse complement strand
TTATGTTTAGTTGAATATAGTCGAAGATTGTTATCCTGGAGCCCAATTCTCGGGCTCGTGATATTTTGTAAATATGGCGGATATCACCTGAAAACCATACAAAAAACTATGTTTTAGTGATATATGTCTTATGAAAATAAATATCACGAGCACGAGAATTGGGGTCATTGACGGTGTAACTACACCCCGTGTCCTGTTGTTATATCGTAATAAACTATTCTAATTTATACTGCCTCAGTGGATCATATTTTAAAGGCACGGCTGCTCTTTTAGGATCTGGATTAAATTGAGTCAAGTAGTAGCGCGTTAGAAGTCGATATGGCTTCATTTTTAGGGTTCCGTAGCCAAATGGCAAAAAACGGAATCCTTATAGATTCGTCAAATCTGTCCGTCTGTCCGTCCGTCCGTCCGTATGTCACAGCCACTTTTCTCCGAAACTATAAGAACTATACTATTGAAACTTGATAAATAGATGTATTTTCTTAACCGCATTACGATTTTTAAACAAAAAATTGGAAAAAATTAAAAATTGGGGGGTCTCTATACTTGAAACTAAAACTCGAAAATATTTTTTTCATCAAACCTATACGTGTGGGGTATCTATGGATAGGTCTTTAAAAATGATGTTGAGGTTTTTAACATATTTTTTTTGTAAACACAATACTTTGCGCAAGAGACGCTCCCAAAGTGGTAAATTGTGTCCCCCCCCACGCTAATTTCCATAATAAATTAATTATAAAACTAAAAAAAATATATGATGTACATAATCATGAAAACTAAGAACGAAAATTGGTTTGGACTAGATCTAGTAAGTACTTTTTTTTAATACGTTATAAACCGTAAACCGCAATTTACCTTCCATATATCTTACTTGCTGCTACGGAACCCTTCATGGGCTAGTCCGACTTGCACTTGGCCGGTTTTTTGAGTTAAAACTGTTAGAGGTTTCCAACATACCTAAGTATACAATATTGCACCTGATTTATTATCAACTAAATAGGTAAACCGAACTACTGAGTAAAAAATAATTTACTGCCGCGAAATCCACAGCAAAATGGCTCCTTTATTCACGATTTGGAACACTGCCATGCATCGAAAATCTACCTAGTGACTTTTTGCAATACAATGCCAACGATCGGTTTCGGAGTTCAACACAATTTTTGTTACAGGAATAAATTTTAATGAAGTTATTTTACAATGTAGGTCAACCATATAAGCCATAAAAATGAGACCCGTATTCGTTTTTCTGAGGGCACGTCGGTATTATTTCACAGACGTAGCCACTAAGGATTGCATGCCTCAAGTGGCAATGGGAAGGGCACATAGTGAGGAGTATAGACGGTCGTTGTGGCGGAAAGATCCTCGAGTGGAGGCCACGTCCAGGAAGTCGTAGCCGTTACAGGCCCCCCACAAGGTGAACCGATGATCTGGTGAAGGTAGCGGGAAAACATCGGATCCTGGCAACACAGGACCGATCTATGTGGAAAACATTGGGGGAGGCCTATGTCCAGCAGTGGTACGTCTATTAGTTAAATGATGACGATGATTCGTTTTTCATTGAAGTTCCAGTCGGTCACCAGCAAACGTTGTCATTGTATCTCCAATCCGTAGTAATATTGTTCCTACTTAATTTCGTTTGTCGACAGCGGGAGAAGAATCCCCTAGGATCGCCGAAAGGGCTAGGAGGGGGAGGAGACGGTATCTAAATGCGCGTTGCAATGCCTTCCTCTTCGAGGAAGAGACCAGCCAGCGCGTGGTGCGGGGGTACCAGCGATGGCATTGCACATGTCTCCTTCTCAGCTTGGGAAGGCTCAGCGCTCCCGGCGGTCCCTACTGCGCCGCCTCCCAGCCTGTCTAGAATAGGCATTGGATGGTTCGCGCTGTAAGCAGGCCACCGCCTGGGAAAGAAGTTTCCCACTTCCCACTCTGGTGAAGAAGAAAGGATCGTTGGGGGTTTAGTTAGTAGCCCTCCAGCCTAACTGGAGGAGAGCCCAACATAACCCGTCCGCGCCCCAGCTGACGGGTATGCACAACGCGGCGACGTCAGCCCATTGCACTTCGGGCTGGCGGAAATCTTTCAACGCAAGAAAGGCACAAGTACCGTTTTTGCGTTGAGAAGAGAAAGCTATTCTGTATCATCATTTTAGCCAATAGACGTCCATTTGTGTATATGGACGTCTGTGGTCTGTACAGACCTCCCCCAATGTTTGCGCCCATACAGCCTGGATGACCCGGTCTCATACTCCTCATACTAAACATTTTGGATTTTTTTTCACCCTAGGCAAACATTCTTGCAGCGTATCCAGCCAAGTTCGTCATGTTTTCCCAAAAGCAAGTGTTGCAAAATCTAATAGAATAAACTATAAATAAATTGATGTCATTATTTACATACACTATGTACAAACAAACATGTCTCATTCAAACTCCATACAATACTCCGGTGCCGATTGGATGAAAATGATTTTAAATTGTTCCCCATCGTCCTGCTTTTGATTCAAACGTAATTAAGTCATCGGGGAAATAATTAATGAAGTGAACGTTACAAAGAGTACCCGGTTCAATGTTGAAATGGACATTGAATTTTCAACTTTGTTAACATCACTTTGACGTCCAATTTTGATTATCGATAACTTTAGTTTTAGCGCACTGTTAATACAGCTGACTCTTAAAGGTCGATGCTGAAGTAAAAATCAGGGAAACGTAAGCAAAGGAAACAACATTCGTATTTAAGAGTTCGTTGACCCACAATTTACACAGTATTAACGTATCGTATCTCTCCCAAAATCGTTCTATCTCTGTCTCATGCCAAACCACGTGGACGTGGTGTTTCAGAACAGCCCCGGTAATCTTCAAGAAAAGAGCAAATTCCTATTTTTTTTACAAAGAAGAGGAAAAACCACCTTCTCGGCGTGCAATGGGCAGACATCGGTGCTGATGGTCGGCGCTGCGATATGCACACCCGTCAGCTGGGAGCGCGATGGGTAGTGTAGGGCTATCCTCTGAGTTGGGTCAGTGCTAGAATGAGACCGTTCCTTAAGAGCCAGCAGCGCATTTATGATGTTAGGTCTGTAGCAGAGGTCCATGGGCCGCGGTTATTACTTACTATCCGGTATACAATCTGTTTTTCCGCTATAATGAAAAAAATGTGAAGGCCACAAGAACGACGTTAAATAATAGTAAATTCATACAAAATCTCAAATTGACCTGATTCTGTACTTAAGTAGCTTAAGCATGTGTGTTACGGATCTCACAGAAAACCGGCGTAAAGCAGTGCATGCGCTGTGTTTCGCTGCGTGAGAGAGGGTACCAGAGGTCCAATCCAGGGGAAGGGGGGTTAAAAGTCAAGAAGCGCACTCGTGAGACCACTGGTGTTGCAGGGGTCCATGGGCGGCGGTAATCGCTTACCACCAGGTGATCCGTCGGCCCGTCTGCCACCTAAATCTTAAAAAAGAATACCGATGGTAGCTCAGTGGTTCAGAATGCGCCGCCGTGCGTGGCATGCGTGGGGTCGTAGTTCGAATTCGAGCATGCACCTATGGATTTGTAAAATGTATGTGCATGTTAAATTATTTATGATATTAAATATTGGGTGTTTTCTATGTATTTTAAGTATGTATTCACAAAAGGAAAGTATTAAATGTAATATATTTGTAATTCCGCTGTTGGTTCTGATATCTGTAACACAGGTGCTTGACCTACCTATCTCGGAGTCAGATCAATGTAATGTAATGTAGTGAAATATTTATTTATTTCCAATAGTTCGGCGGCGAGGGAAAACATCGTGAGGAAACCTGGGAAATTGTGGATACCTACAATTGAGATAAATATTCTAAAGTCAAATGGTTGAGAAGATCAGACGGCAGTCGTCATCATCATCATCATTATCAGCCTATCGCAGTCCAACTGCTGGACGTAGGCCTCTCCAATTGTTCGCCACCGTGATCTATCCATGGCTTCTCGCATCCAGCTCTTGCCAGCCATCCTGCGCAGCGACTGCCGTCTAGTGGATCGTCCCTCCACCTAGACCTAGACGGCAGTCGCTTCAATGTAATTATCAGACTTTCCGAATACTGGTTCATGGTCCAAGCGTCCCCCGACCTCCGAAGCGACCTTTGCGAAGCAGGGTCATTACCAAATGCGCTATCCCGTCAGTCTAACTTTTTTTGAGCTACTCAATCAAACTGTCACTTTTTCCATAATTAAGAACAAAAAACACTTTCATATTTCCCTTTACAAGCTTCATTTAACGTCAAGGGAATTCCCCATGTACCATAATTACGGTCCATTTGCCTTATAATTAAAAAAACACCTCAACATTGGTTGGTACCGTATCTTAGCAACGGCCGGTCGGAGAAAAAAGCGAGAACTTTATAATGGCATCTGGAGGCAAGCCAGGCGGACGAAAAAAGTCGTTCAAGGGAGAGCAGGGTGGAAAAGGCTGGGTTCTGTAGAAAATAAGTTACATAAAACCAGGATAAAAAACTTAGTGTTGTCTATATTCATTTCTATAATAAGGTTGAAATTACTTTTTTTATGGTCTACAATAATATCCTCCAACCGATTACGGATACGGCCGCCAGTCTCAACGATCAGCCACTTACGCGGGATATATTACTATAGTGCTCAAGTGTGTGCGCAAACACACTCTCTATTCCCTTACCCTCATATCCAAATGGAACATCAGCGTGACACGACCGGAGAGGGATTAGGCGCAGGACCGACGACTTATCGTGCTTTCCGAGGCACGTCGGTGCATGACCGCCGACATCTAGACTCCGGGCTGACACTAAGAATTTCCTACCGAAAACTTAGGTACAAATTTTTGGCCCGACCTCTAGCGAAGCAGTCGCTTTAAAGTGCGACGCACTACCCACTTCTCCAACGAGGCAGTCAATACGTTACATACCTACTCGTACAACCAGGATGAAAAGCATAATGTTGTCTCCGTTCATTTCCTTAATGAGGTTGAGATGAGGTTTTTTATTGTCTACTATAGGCTTACATTATCGGCCGGTTGCAGTCCACTGCTGGACATAGGTCTCTCAAAAGGTTCGCCACTCCGATCCTATCTTGCAGTTGCTACTTGCAGTTCGTACCTCCATCTGACCTGCGGGCGCCCCCTACACCACGCTTACTGAGTCGCGGTCTCTACTCTAGAACTCGTTTGTACCGTGGGATAGCCACGCTTTGGCATGAAATGGCCGGCTCGACCTGGAGTGCGACCATGTCCTCACAGAAAACCGGCGTGAAGCAGCACTGTGCTATGTTTCGCTGCGTCAGTGAGGGTGGCGGCGCAGTTGTGAACCTACTGGTGTTGCGGGTGTTCATGGGCAGCGGCAATCACTTACCATCCACCTGATGATCCGTCTGCTCGTCTGTCACCTATCACATAAAAAAATACCTACCCCAGCACTTGTCAGTTTTGCGGCTGATATATTATCTTTATCATTACAGGCCATTTTCATTGTGGATCCAGGGGTAACCACCTGCAAAAGGCTTGACCTGACGATAAGCGACTACCGCAACCTATGAACGCGTGCAGCTCAAAGAACTTGCATAGTTTTGCCGACCCTTTAAAACCTTAGCACTCCTTTTTGAAGGACTTATAACCTAACATTTTCATCTCACAATCAGACCGCGGAACCCTACTAAACGAAATGGGAAAGTCAGATAATGCCGTCAAGGACCCTCAAAGATGTTGAGTTATAGTGCACTTTGGTGCTCAAGACATTTTAATTTGTCCGCTCAGGACAATGGGCCGGGGAGTTTTGGTGCCGCTTAGTAGCCGTTAGTGCCAACTTCGGGAGAGGACTGGGGTTCCGGAAACACTGACAGTTGGTGAAAAGTTGACGAGTGCTGTGTTGGGCAGGATATTACTATATGGATGTCAAATGCAAAAAACTTAAATGGCAGCTAAACCAATTCAGATGTTAAGTAAGTAGATATGCAATTCTTGTCTTCTTTTATTATGTATTAAATTCTTTATGACCAATTAGATAATACTTCAAGCATGCAGTGTTTACCGATCTACAATGGACAACATTTCAAAATTGCTAAGCTCTAAAACAAAAAATACCAATTCTTTGTTTACTTTTCCGCTACTCGAATATATATTTATAATTTTTTTATATTGCTTATTTACTGAGAAAAAAATTAAAAACTAAAAAACGTAAGATGACGTCATCGGACGGCAGAATGTAAAATATTTCTTTGCTTAGCACATTGTAGTTTTAAATTTACGTAATGCCAAACTCATGACATGTAACTGTCAAAAAAAAAGACAACTTGTCAACGTTGAATGTATGAATGACGTTGACAATGTTGACACTAGTATTATTTACCTTTGACAGTAGTACCTTTTTTTATTAAAACAATGATAAGCAAAGGAATATCGCTGTATTCAGCCGTCCGATGACGTCATTTGGCGCTTACGTCTATTTAGAATAAAAAGAATTTCAATAATTATTTTATGCATGAAAATGGACAAATTTCGAAAAAAGGAAAAATATGGGTCTGTTCATTTTATGTCTACTTTCATATAAAAAAACAATATGGACATGTTAAAAATATGAAATGTTGTCCATTGTACATTTAGCTTTAAGTCATTGAAATTGTTATACAGAAACTTAAAATGTATCAATTAATGGTAAACTAAATAAATAATATTTCTATAGTCTTGGCGAACTTCATTTCACTCTACATGTTGTGCTTTTTTACCTGACTTCCTCTTCGCCGTCGACTTTGGAATAGTGTAGACGTGTTGTACCTTAAATTTTAAAATCTTAATTAAATTGTGACGGAACTTCGCCCCCACGGCTTTCGCTTTGCAAGTGTTGGATGGACTGCTGGTTGCCTGACATCGGAGTCTGCGGAGCACCCTTGTGTCGCGTATCGTTGCGTTGCCGTGAGTAGCCAAGAACTTCTTCTTGAGTGCGCCTCTGCGGATTCGAACCGGCGCCCTGCTGAGATTGTTGGACCGCGGCTGTTGCCACTATACCAGGAGAGCGGCGAGGGGCTGCGGCGAAATAAGCCGCCACATTGCTACATAATTTGCAGCGTTCGTCGGAGTCGCGCACCGCTGTTACGAGTGCTACGAATCTACGTCACTGCTACGCGGCTTTCGTAGCACACATCTCTGCCGTGGCGTAGCGCGTGTCTCGCTCGACGCGACGAAGCGAGCCGTCCCGTTCCGGGCCGTCCCAGATAATAGTGGTTTGAATCATTTTGCTACGCAATGCCTAATCTGATGCGCTCCCCACCGCTTAATAAGTCGCATAGTATGTCGGAGTCCGACATTGCAAGTATGGATCCTAGAGATTGCAATTACTCGTTTGACGATATCAATGTTACACAGCGGGATTGTAAGCGTCCGCGATTATCGGACACAGCCGTTCAATCAGAAAAAGATGATATTAGAACAATCATCCGAGACGAGCTGCGCGACATTTTGCAGTCTCTACAATCGCGACAAGACTCACGTTTAGATACCCTGGAACAACATATATTGGACATTAAAAACACGAATATTAACGTAGAGAGTACGATGTCATACCTCGCGTCGCAGAATGACGAGCTTAGGAAAAGGATTGAACATCTGGAAAGCCAAAACAAAAAAGATAAAGAACATATAACTATTTTAGAGCAAAAATTGGAAGATATTCAGAGAGAGGGACGCAAGGCCAACTTCGAGATTAAAAATGCACCTAGAGTGAACGACGAAACGAGAGAAACCTTGATTGGAATGGTGAAGACACTATCGAAAACCGTAGGAAGCAAGCTTGATGAGGGTCATATCACAGATGTTTATAGAATTAAAGGTAAGATGGGGGCTAAAAGTGACTCCCCCATTATAGTCGAGACCTCATCCTCGATTCTCAAAACAGAACTCCTGACCTTGTGTAAAGCCTACAATAGAAGAACTAAACAAAAGCTCTGTGCTAAACACCTCGGTTGTAAAAATAATGGAGATAACCCTATTTTCGTTTCGGAGCAGCTGACAGTCAAAGGTGCCCGGTTATTTTTTTTAGCACGAGAACTTGCTAAAGCAAGTAAGTACAAGTATTGCTGGACTGCGTTCGGCCGGGTGTACCTGCGGGAGCACGATACGTCTCCTGTTATTTCATTAACCAGTGAAGCCCAAATAAATAGCTTGATGCAGAAAACCTGACTAGAGAGAAGCGAAGTGTTATTGTTTTCAATCGAGCATTACATTATTTTTGTTTGTTATATTTGGTTTGTAGTTTTAACTTTTCTAAAATCAGTAACTATTAACTTTTTGAAAAATATGTATACACACACACACGACACAACCACACTTACAAAACACTTTTCCACACAATATTTAATAAGGCCAATAGCATTTTTCTTGACTTATGTTGTTTTTAAAAAAAGCTTAAAAATGAAATTGATTATCTGGTTCTTAAGACGTTATTATGAATAGTTCACTTAATAATTTACAAGTATTGGATGAAATTGAAATAGCGCAATCAAAAATAGACCACATTCAAAATTTCACAAATAATTCACAATTCAATAAATTAACTGATTTCACTATTATCGCACAGAATATTCGAAGTATATATAGGAATTTTGACAGTTTATTTGTATCTCTATCTAATTTTAACTTTGATAACGACTTGGTAGTCCTAAGCGAATGCAGACTTGACACCAATAAACCCATACCATATTTAAGTAATTATACATCTTTTTCAACAACAAACCATCTGAACCAATGCGATGGAGTAGTTGTTTATTTAAAAAATGAATACAAAAGCAGTATAAATGAAATTAAATTGATGGATGCTTCATGTGTTCAGGTGACTTTATCTAATCACACGATTCTTTGTATTTACCGATCGCCTTCAAATGCTAATGCAGCTAACTTCATTAATTCTTTAAGCGCCCATTTGGAGAAAATTAAAAATCATAGAAATATAATTATCACTGGTGACATTAATATTAATATCAGAATTACTGAACAACGGACCGAAACTGCACAGGGACGCACAAATAGATTGTCATATCTCAATATGCTTGCTATGAATGGCCTCCTTCCAGGTCATACACTGCCTACAAGAGAACACGCGTGTCTGGATCATTTTATTTTGAAGATAGAGAGGAGCTTATATACAGCGTCTATTGTAGTATTCGAAAGCACTGTAACTGATCATAGGATGATATTTTTAAACTTAAGTAGTACTATGAAGCCTAAAATACATAAATCAAAATATGAGTCAATTACTAATTATGAAATGGCAATCCTGAGTTTAAAAAAAAGTAACCTAGATGATCTACTCACCCATAATAATCCCATCGAACTAACTAATATCCTAGTAACTAAATTGCAACAAGCTTTATTCAACAACACTATTACAAAACGTTTATGCTCTAAAGGTCGCTTGATTAAGCCTTGGATCACACTAGGTGTCTTAAAATGTATCCGAAATAGAAACGATATGCAACGAAAGTTACGAGCTTACCCACTAAATGAAATCTTAAAAATTACTTACAGACGTTACCGCAATTTTTGCAATAGTTTAATAAGAAAACTAAAAATACAGTATGAAAGGGAACTTTTAACAAAGAATAAAAAAAGCCCCAGAACTCTATGGAAAACCATTAATAATATAACTAGTCGCAACACAAATAAAACCAGTAATCTGGAGTTATTAGAATCACAGGATTCCCCAGTATTAGCAGTTGAACATGTGAATATGTTCTTCTCAAATATTGGCAAAGCTCTTGCTGAGAAAATCTCATCAGGTTCTTCAATCCAATCACTCTGTAACTTGAATCAGTGTCACAGCTCCCCATGCTCATCTTTTGCGTTTTTAAAAACTGATCATGAAGAGGTATATAAGACCCTGATGAGTTTAAAATCGGAGAGTGCGCCGGGGTGGGACAACATATCTACTCTGTTCCTAAAATTAGCTAGTGATATGGTGGTGCCAATAATTTCACACTTGGCTAATCTATCTTTCGAGACAGGGATTTTTTCATCAGCGCTAAAGAAAGCAATAATAACGCCTGTGTATAAGAATGGGGACAAAAGCGATGTATCAAACTATAGGCCCATCTCGGTTTTAACTGCAATAACTAAAATATTAGAGAAATTAATAAACAAGAGACTTATAAATTACTTAAATAAAATAGATTTCCTATCAAAATCACAATTTGGCTTTAGGCAAAATCTCTCCACTGATGACGCAGTTACAGCACTTACGTCTCATATTGTACATAATGTGGACAGTGGACAAAAATGCATTACAGTATTTCTTGATTTGAAGAAGGCCTTTGATACTGTCTCTGTACCCATCCTAATACAAAGGCTTGAGAATATTGGCATAAGAGGAGTAGCTTTGTCACTGCTTGCGGATTATCTCAAGGAGCGCAAACAGCAAGTGAAAATAGGCGAATATATGAGTAAAGAAAGCTGCGTGACGTATGGCGTTCCGCAGGGCAGTGTTTTAGGGCCAACTTTGTTCCTGATTTACATTAACAGCGTTTGCAATATGAATATTAACTCAGGGCGCGTCTTCTCATATGCAGACGATACTGCCATTGTCTTTGTTGGCAAAACGTGGGATTCTGTACGTCAATCTGCAGAGGCGGGGCTTGCAGAGATAAACACCTGGTTAAAAGCAAATCTCTTGACCTTAAACATGGAAAAAACCAATTTTATAGCTTTCACAAATTATAGTTCATCGCAACCTGATATTAATTACAAAATTCGTATACACTGCTGTGATAGTCAGGCCATAGCGTGTTCTTGCGGAACTATCAGCAAAGTAACCGAAACAAAATATCTAGGCGTCGTTCTTGACCAAAGGCTTTCTTGGCATGCACAAATAGAACTCACGATGGGCAGAATAAGAAAACTTATGTGGGTTTTTAAAAAACTTAGGTACATTGCCGATACAAAATTATTAAAGCAAATATACACTGCGTTAGCTCAGTCACTATTGGTATACTGTATCACAGTCTGGGGTGGAGCAAGTAAAACGAAGTTTCTTGAGCTGGAAAGAGCGCAAAGGGCACTTTTAAAAGTCATGAACTTTAAGCCGTACAGATTTTCTACAGAAAACCTATATAAAATAAGTGACACTCTGACGGTTCGCCAGCTCTATCTACTGAGTATAGTCTTAAAAACTCACAAAACTCTGCCTTATGACCCCTCTATATTATCCAGAAGACGTAAACATAAAGTTGCTCCATCTGCTAGATTTAAAACATTGTATGCTAGGAGACAGTTCATGGCACGGTCAGCCAATTTGTATAATAAAATGAACGAAATTCTCAATATATATCCCATGAATAACTACACTTGCAAAACAAATCTTACAGCATTGCTAAAAACATGGAACTATGACAAAACCGAAACATTTCTTGAAAATATTAGAATATAATTAAACATATAATAAAATGAAAAGCTCATAAATCTTATAACTACATAAGCTAATAAATAGGTATTTATAATAAACATTATCACGCTATTGGTTTATTCTTCTCGCTAAACTCACACACACGCACACTTACACGCACACACACATACCCGTGCACACACACGCCCTCACACACATGCACACACTTTCACGGCGGCGCGAACGCTCGCTCACATTTTTTTCTTTCTATACATAATTGTAATGATGAACTTACTATTATTATTACATACTAACTACTTTTAAGTTAAAATTCTAAGACAGTTATTCTTGTATCTTCTAAGTATCACTAGATTACTAATGCTATTGTACGGAGAGCGGGGTTTCTCTAACACAAGTATTAATTTACTTAAAAGAGATCCTCGATCATAAAACAGAAATGTAAAAACCTGATACTGAATAAATTATTTGTAAATTATTTGTATTTGTATTTGTTGTATTTGTACATTTAGCTTTAAGTCATTGAAATTGTTATACAGAAACTTAAAATGTATCAATTAATGGTAAACTAAATAAATAATATTTCTATAGTCTTGGCGAACTTCATTTCACTCTACATGTTGTGCTTTTTTACCTGACTACGGCAAAGCCAAAAAGGAAAGGTTATGATAAAGATAAGATAAAAGATAAAGATAAAAATTCTTTATTCAATTTAGGTCCACACAGAACACTTATGTATGTCAAAATAGTACATATTATCTACCGCTGGTTCGGAATGTCGATTTCTACTGAGAAGACACCAGCAAGAAACTCAGTATTTACTCTTTTCAAATATTGATGATGTTACAGAGTTTCAATTAAGAAGAGAAAAAAAATACAATTATGAAAGTTAATAGGCTACTATGAATAACAACTCAAAAGATTAATGAATTGACATGACCAAGAATCCTTATCATTTAAATAGTCTTGTACACTATGGTGACCTTTCTTCATTAGGCAGGTTTTAATATGGGACTTAAACTTATCCAGTGATAGGTTAATGACATTTTGTGGTAGCTTATTAAATATCTTAATACTTAAGCCAACATGATATTAGCAGTCTATGTATGTATGTAAATAATTATGTTTGTATGTTCCAAAATTCTGCCTAAACTAACCGATTTTGATGACTGAGGTATCAATCGATTCCTTATTACAGTCCAGGTGACCTAGGCTTATTTAAAAATAATAGCACAGTGAGTACTATACGAAAAAACTAAAAGATATTTGGACGTTTTTTTGTAAGGTGAAGTTTATTTGGTCGAAGAAAAATTTAATAAATCAAAGATTTTTTTTGTGATAGCTGGCAGACGAGTGGGGGAGCGATGGTAGCTCTGCAGTGGTTCAGAAAGCGCCATCTATACGAGGGGACCGGTTTCAAGTCCGAGCATGAACCTGTGGATTTTTCAAATCTGATACTGTCCAAGTTAAACTACGCAGATACAGTTTTTGGTAGCTGTCTATTAGCTCGCACGAAAAAACTAATCCAACGAGTGCAGAACGCCTGTGCGCGCTTCTGTTTTCCGATCCCCCGTAGAGCTCATGTCAGTCCATATATTAATCGAGGTGGACTCTTGAATATGGACTCTCGATATAACTACCATTTTGCCAGCCTTCTCTTCGGCATTATAAAAAATCGAAAGCCTTGTTACCTTTTTCAAAAGTTAAAGTTTTCTCAGAGACCTGTTCGAACTGCCTACAAGTTAATGTACACTCAGCACACCACAGCCGCATTTCGGGGCAGCTTTCGCCACGCAGCCACGAAATGCTGGAATAACATCCCACCACCAATCAGAAATTCTCAATCTAGGCATTGTTTCAAGATTAATTTAAAAGCTTATCTTCTAGAATTACAAAAAAAATAGTGTGCTATGTGTTGCTCCCTCCTTATTTACTTATTATAATAAATAATGTATTAAATTACTTGCGTGCCATGCTATTGTATTGGGTTTTGTAACTCTGTATAGGAGTGTTGTTTGTTTTAGTTTGTGTCTGTCAGTTTATTGCAGTTTTCATTATTTTTGTAATATTAATTGTAAATACTTAATATACCATCGCTGTGCCATACCTAATTTGTTTTGTTTTAGTTTAATGTATAAAATTTGTTCTTCATGGTGACCACTGAAAATCAGCGTCGAGGTTGCCTGCTCCGGTAACCACGACATTATGCTGAGTGGGAACCTTTTTAGCACATTTAAGTTGTACTTATAAGTCTAGTTTTAAGCATTGTGTTATATTCTTTGTGTGCTAAATAAATAATTTCTATTTCTATTTCTATTTATTTCTAAATTTATGAGCGTACTTCTACCATTAGCTCGGCGGTGAGGGAAAACATCGTGAGGAAACCTGCACGTTTCGTATAGTTTCTAAAACGTGTGACCACGATTCATTTAGTCTGGTTTCCCTGTAAAGGGTTCCGAAGGACAAATGGTAGTCGCTTCATTGTAATTACCAGATTCCTCTCATCTAGAATCATGGTCCAAGCGTACCCCGGGCTCCAGAGCGACCGGTTTGTACGCAACTGAGTATTACACGCTATGATGAGGAGGAGCTGGCAGACGAGCAGATGGATCACCTGCGTTCGCCGCTGGTCATGGTCCATGTCCGGCGCATGAAATTATTTGGGCCATGTCTTTCACCTTTCTCCTCCGGATCTCATCATTCAATCGTATCAGGATACGATTACACAAGGAAACTCCGAGCAGAGCCTTTTCCATTGCCTTTGGGTTATGCCTTAAGTGGCAATGGGCAGGGCATATTGCGAGGAGATCAGACGGCCGGTGTGGCAGAGAGGTCCTCGAGTGGAGGCCGCGTATTGGAGGTCGAAGCGGTGGTAGGCTCTCCACAAAGTAGACCGACGATCTGGTGAAGGTCGCGGGAATCCATTGGATACGAGCGGTGCAGGACCGATCTGTGTGGAGATCAATGGTGGAGGCTTATGTCCAGCAGTGGCCGTTTATTGGCTGAAATGATGATAATGATGATGAAGTAACAACCGGAGAGAAATTATTTATGTCTTGGATCATTGGCAGAAAACAAATTAACCTACTCGAGTCTCAGCACTAATCTCGTACAGCCCGTAGTAGTAAGAGAAAGCTCTATTAATCCCGCAACCGAAGTTTTGGAGCAACGCTAGTGTTGTGTATTAGTAATATCGATATTATGAAAATATCGATAAGTCGCAGTGGCAAGTGACAAGCTTATTAAACCCGCATCCGAAGTTTAGAAGCGCAGATCTAGTAGGTACAACTTTTAAATGTTTTCAAAAAAGGGAGCAAGTTCTCAATCCGACATATATATTTGTTTTTTTTTTTTATGTTTGTTCGCCGATTACTTTGCCATTTATGAACCGATTTAGAAGGTACCTACCATGATAAAGATATCAGGATCTGATCATGGGATCTTGGAAAAATTGAGGAGAACCTTCAAATTTTAAAGGCACATGCAATGTTTTTGTATCTTTTTCAAAACTGCACCAGTATTTACGCCTGATTGGTGAATCTGCTGATAATGTCAGGTCAACTCCTCAATGATAAGGAGTTAAAGGATAACTCTTTCAATACTGTACTCACAATTAGTTTGTTAGTTATTTGGGGTAAGAAGGAGGGTGGAAGCGCTGTCAAAAACATAAAAGCTTGAAAAAAATTCTGCGATATAAACTGCCTTAAAAACCACGAACTTAAATGTCTAAAATAATATTGTTACCACATACACTTATAATAGTACACTGGAGAAAAGGTTTTACCGAAGTCGGCGCCTAATCCAAAAATCGAAAAAAAAGGAACGCGCCCTATAAACAACACTACTTACAACAGCTCCGTAAAAAATAAGAAAAAAGTTATTAAAACCTTTCGATATCTTTAAAACTATTGATACTTGTGCAGTGTAAAATTCTTGCTTGGAAACGTACAAAAAAGATCACTGAAATTCGTCGAGATTAGTGAGTAAATAGATCATAAAATAAATTCGGCATTCACGCACACATACACACAAGTGACAGCTATCTTCGCGCGGCCGTGTTCCAGTTGGGCCCGCACTTTTTTAACAACGCCACTTTAACCAACTTTCAAGCGCTTGGCCGCTTTAAAGCGCTGACTAATTTTAATACAAAGGAAAATTATTTCACTTGTTCTCTAATATGGCGATGTGCTCGGGATGTAAACAGATTATAAAAGATAAAAGGAGATTTTTAGTATGTTCACTTTGCAAAGAATACTATGACCTTGATTGCGCCAACGTTTCGGAAAGTCGCTTCAACAACACTATGACTGCAGAACATAAAAAAAAATGGAAGTGTCAAGGTTGTATCTGTAGAATGCCTAAACAAAATAATTCAAATACCCCGATCCGGACACAACAACAAGTAAACAGCGGCATTAATGAAAGCTCACCGGACTCCAATGTCACAGTACGGAATAAGACACAAACACAAAGCACTGCCTCTGTAGATCAGAGTCTG
>CM032464.1:19245315-19261614 GCA_019059595.1 Marasmia exigua | reverse complement strand
ATATATAAAATTCTGTGTCACAGTGTTGTTGCCATTAACTCCTCCGAAAACGCTTGACCCGATTTTGATGAAATTTTTTGTACTTATCCGGTATCTATGAGAATCGGCCAACATCTATTTTTCATCCCCCTAAATGTTAGGGGTAGTCCACCCTAAATTTTTATTTTTATTTTTTAGACAAAATTTTTAATTTCTCTTTTTTTATGATACAACATACAAAAATACATACAATCCTCAATTTTCACCCTTCTACGATCAACCCTTTTATTTATATGGCAAAACAACGTTTGCCGGGTCAGCTAGTAATATATATATATATTCAAAATGTACAAGTCAAGCGCTTTCAAATGATACCAAACACGGCATATTTATCATAACTTTATTTTTTTACTCTGTATGTTTTGTCCGCTAGAGGGCGCCACATTAGATTTTGTGAAACTTCATATAGCCTATAACCAGCGGACGATCAAGACGCTTATAATGATATGTCATTTGTCGAATTCTGATAAGTAGTTAAGAAGTTACGTGGAAACAGATGAACATACATACATACATACATACATACATACATACATAGCCTGTCACAATCATAACCCTCCTTTTGCTTTGCCGAAGACGGGTAAAAACAAGCCTTCGTTGTCAATTTATGCAATATTCACTATGTAGAGATAACATTTCATGTTTGGAAAGGCGAAGTCACACGTTAAATATACTACTACCCTTTGACAACGTGTGACTGCGGATTTCCAAACATGAAATGTTATCTCTACATAGTGAATATTGCATAAATTGACAACGAAGGCTTGTTTTATACTTTTTCAGCGACGTTTTTTGTCGTAGTTGGGTTTTAGTTTTTTCTCCTTAAATAGCTGTACGAAAATTCTGAAATTATTTTTATTAGTTTTCTATGAGTCTAATCTAGAAATAGTAAATTTCATTTCGGAAAATGTTTTTTGTCGTTCTGTCCATTACCTACAAGCGACTAAGTTCAAACGTAACCGTTGGCAAACGTTATATAGGGCGCCCTCTGGCTAGGTGGGGGGACGATCTGCGCAGGATGGCTGGCAAGAGCTGGATGCGAGAAGCCATGGATAGATCACAGTGGCGAACAATTGGAGAGGCCTACGTCCAGCAGTGGACTGCGATAGGCTGATGATGATGATGACTAAGTTCAGCATCCGTCCCTTAATGGCTATCCAAAAGTCTTTGGCATTTCTAAGTCAAACATTTGCTTATGAAACGAGAGGTATGTAAATTGAAGTATTAATAAAAAGCGTGTTAGGTTAGGTGTTCCATATCTCAAAAAAAAAAACAGTCAAGTGCGAGTAGGTACGACTCGCACACAAAGGGCTCCGTCTTACCATTGATTTTATTTAGCTAACGCGGTTCTTGAGATACAGCCTGGAGACAGAAAACGGGCAAAAACGCGTTTTTTGTGTGCCCTCCTTAAATATTTTCTTTCTTTGTTTTTAGCATCTGTTATTATAGCGACATATAAACAAAATTTGTGAAAATTTCAACTGTATAGTTGTCGCGGTTCTTGAGTTAGAACTTGGAATCAGACAAACGGACAGACGCACAGACGGACATCAAAGTGTCAGTAATATAATTATACTTGTTATGTCCGTTATAACTGTAAAATTTGGTGTGTCGTGTTTTCAGTGAAAAAATGTTATCTATCTATCTATCTATCTATAGGGTCCTGTTTTTACCCTTTGATTACGGAACCCTAAAAACGGAAACCTTACAGGATCACCTTTTTCCCAAGCTGCAAATAATAACGAATACTAAAATCTGCTAATTCTTGAGGCACGAAAGTTATCAAACTTAAAAATATGTAAAGAAAGTCGTTTAAACCGAATATTTTGACGCTCGTAAAATATTTTTAGTTCATCATTTATTTAAGAGGCTTTTGACTTTATAGACATGTCAGCCCCATCGAACCTTAACCGAAATTAGCATGACTTAAAGATTAATATTTGAATGTACTAAACATATCAGCTAATTGCTTAGCTGTGACATATGACTGTTTTTGGAGACAGTACCTAACATAACATAGTTTTATAAGTTGTTTCATCGTCAGCTCATTTAAGTTCCCACTGCTGGGGCACGGGCCTCCCTCAATCACATGAGGGGTAATTGCCATACTCACCACGCTTGGCAGACGGGTTGGCGAGGGTTTTGATATAAATGCAGAGTTTTTGTTCTCTGGGTGCTGATGATCATGCCAGCAGCTTTACCTTAGTCGCCTTTTACGACACCTCGGTAAGAGTGAGGGTGGCCTATTCTACTCTGCCGGGACCACACGGCTGTCCATTACCTACATGCGACTAAGTTCAGCATCCGTCCCTTAATGGCAATCCAAAAGTCTTTGGCATTTCTAAGACAAACATTTGCTTATGAAACGAGAGGTATGTAAATTGAAGTATTAATAAAAAGCGTGTTAGGGTTCCATATCTCAAAAAATAAAACGATCAAGTGCGAGTAGGTACGACTCGCACACAAAGGGCTCCGTCTTACCATTGATTTTATTTTAGCTAACGCGGTTCTTGAGATACAGCCTGGAGACAAAAAACGGGAAAAAACGCGTTTTTTGTGAGCCCTCCTTAATATTTTCTCTCTTTGTTTTTGCATTTGTTATTATAGCGACATATAAACCAAATTTGTGAAATTTTCAACTGTCTAGCTGTCGCAGTACATGAGTTAGAGCTGTACTGCGATAGCTAGACAGTTGAAACAGACAAACGGACAGACGCACAGACGGACGGACGGACGGTTTGTCTGTTTCCAACTGACAAACGGACAGACGCACAGACGGACATCAAAGTGTCAGTAATATAATTATACTTGTTGTGTCCGTTTGTATCTGTGAAATTTGGTGTGTCGTATTTTCAGTGAATAAATGTTTTTACCCTTTGATTACGGAACCCTAAAAACGTAAACCTTACAGTATCACCTTTTTTCCAAGCTGCAAATAATAACGAATACTAAAATCTGCTAATTCTTGAGGCACAAAAATTATCAAACTTAAAAATATGTAAAGAAAGAGTCGTTTATACCGAATATTTTGACGCTCGTAAAATATTTTTTTGTTCATCATTTATTTTATTATTATTATTTATTTATTTCAGGCAACAAAAGTAAAATTACAGGCCCATATTGGTTAGTAAAACAGAATATAAATGAAATTGGTTAGTAACAAAAAATAAGAAAATTACATTAATTATTAAGACAGGAGAACCTACCCCCGCCGCAGCACCTTGCGCCTATCTCACAAGCATTTGGAGACGAATCCAGTGCTGCAGCAATGGCAAGTCCCACCTGTCCACCAGAGTTTTAAGGATGGTGTTGGTGCTCTCACGCAAGCGATGTAAAAGTGACGCGGACCGCTTCCTTATTATGGCGTGAAATCCATCAGTATTTGTCTCGGCAAACATGCCGGACGCGCTACAAAATCGTGGAAGTCCCATCAGCATCCTAAACCCATTGTTATATTGGACTCGCAACGCGCTATACGCCCGCTGTGTATAGACCACCCATAAGCTGCTCGTATAAAAAGACTGGCAATATGCCCTGAAAAGGGTCTTTTTAACATGCCGAGTGCAGCGAGCAAACCTACGGGCTACCATATTGCAGCGGACGGCCAGCGCCCTGCGCTCCCTCTCAATGTCCATATTATCAGATAGGTCCACCGTAACCCAGTGCCCCAGATACTTAAAGTGTGATACACGGTTAAGAGGAGAACCATTTAGAGTTAAAGGAGGCACTGATTGAGGACACTTTGTACCAGCTTTAAATACCATAAACTCTTAACTCCCATTTTACCCAGCTTAGTCTCTGAGATCAAAATTTGCCAATCGAGTAGATGCAGATATGCCTATACGTACACGTGGGTAGGGTAAGTTCTATCATTTCGCAGATTGTTCCGATATCGTATTTGATAAAGGTTTATCAGTTCTGTTAGGCGCGTGATTTCTGATTTCAGGATGTCTTTTTTTATAATTCAATTGAAAACAGCCATATTTACCTTGGCCATATTTAGCCAGGTAGTGCATTATTTAGGTACTTCACAAAAATGCAGGCAAGGTCACTACAATAATTGACAAGATGATTATACTAACAGAAATACCTAAAGAATGAAGAGTTACCTGCAAGATTTAGTAAAATCAGGAAAACGTACCTGTAAACAAATAAAAGAAACACATAAATAATTATTGAACAATTTGTACATGGTTTAATTGAAGAATTGAGACCAAGTTTCGGCATGAATGGGCCGGCTCGACCGGATTGATACAACGGCTTCACAGAAAACCGGCGTGAAGAAGCATTGTGCTGTTTCGCTGCGTGATTGAAGCCCACTTCGGGCGAAAGGGGGGTTTAAAAGTTAGCAGCGCACTTGTGACTCCACTGGTGTCGCGGGTGTCCATGGGCGGCGGCGATCGCTTACCATCAGGTGATCCGTCTGCTCGTCTGCCACCCGTCTCATAAAAAACGGGCATACTAAATTGTTTCAAATCGCATAAACTCAGAAAAACTCCAAACACTGTAAACACAAATAACCTTTGTTCTTAATTAATGTACACATCTGACCACACATTAATTAAAGTACAAACGATTAGGAACAATAACTCATCAGAGGTCACCGGGCAAGGAAGAAAGCTGGTGGCTAAGCGAAAGGGCAAGCGATTAATAACTTAATTACGAGCGTTTAAGATTCCTAATGGGTTGACCTGGGGTGGTAGAAGCGTGGGTACCGTGACGGCTCAGCTACCACAAACTTTCGTGCTTATGTCAGATAATCTTACTTATCTACTGTAATAATCATATCCCCCATCTTAGATATGGCTGTATTATATAATACACATATGACAGTATATTAAGCTGTTCTTCAATAGATCAATCCCATTTTAGAGGCTTTTGAATTCATAGACATGTCAGCCCCATCGAACCTTAACCGAAATTAACATGACTTAAAGATTAATAGTTGAATGTACTAAACATATCAGCTGATTGCTTAGCTGTGACATATAACTGTTTTTGGAGACAGTACCTAACATAACATAGTTTTATAAGTTGTTTCATCATCAGCCCATTTAAGTCCCCACTGCTGGGGCACGGGCCTCCCTCAATCACATGAGGGGTAATTGCCATACTCACCACGCTTGGCAGACGGGTTGGCGAGGGTGTTGATATAAATGCAGAGTTTTCCTTCTCTGGGTGCTGATGATCATGCCAGCAGCTTTACCTTAGTCGCTTTTTACGACACCTCGGTAAGAGTAAGGGTGGCCTATTCTACTCTGCTGGGGACCACACGGCTTATCTTGAAATAAATTATTTTAATTTAATTTAATTTTTTTATTATTATTTTGCTGCCTCGGATGTTGGGTCCGCTAAAATCGTGATGAAATTATGACCATGAAGATTGAATCTACGTATAAACGATTCTCTCCTTTCACGATGTTGAAATCTTTAGGGGGTCTTACGTGTTCAAGTATCATAATTGTTATTTATCTTACATTCTCTATTGTTCAGATACGGGAGATCTGCTAGTGTCACCAGAGAACGGTTACGAGTGGGGTGGGCAGCCAATTGCGCGCGCGCCGACCGGCAAGGCGGCCTCCAACGCCATCAACATCATCAACGCTGTGCTGATGAGGAAGAGCGCTGTGGCTCAGCTCACCAAGTAAGTTGTCATCCTCATCCTCATCTCATCGTGTAATACCCAGTTGCGTCCAAAGCTGTCGCTTCGGAGCCCGGGGTATACTTGGACCATGATTCGGGATTCGGGAAGTCTAGTAATTACAATGAAGCGACTGCTGTTTGACCTTCGCCACATTTAGACTTTGACCGTGAGAGAGCTACACTTCGGCATGAATGGGGCGGCTCGACCGGAGTGATACCACGGTCTCACAGAAAACCGCCTTGAAGCTGCATTGTTCCGTGCGTGAGTGAGGGTACCGGAGGTCCAGTCCGGGGGAAAGGGGGGTTTAAAGGTGGACAGCGCACTTGTGACTCCACTGGTGTTGCGAATGTCAATGGGCGGCGGCAATCGCTTACCATCAGGCGATACGTCTGCTTGTCTGCCTCCTGTCATATAAAAAGACAGGGGAACCAGACTAGCTGGATCACGGTAACACGTTCAGAATCATTATCGTCGACAAATGATGACTGAAATCTGAATTTTTGAATTAAACTGTGGTTCAGTTTAATTCAAAAATTCAGATCCCATTTTGCGAAGACTACGTGAGAAAAAAATAAGACGATATAGGTTTTTCCTAACTTTTGAAAAAGTGTGAAAAATAAACGGCGCAAATCGTTATGTTGAACCCGAATTCCGAACCTATGCCCAGCAGACCAATTATTCAAATCTGATTTCGAAAAGAGGTCAATTGTAATCAAACATATCCGATGTTAAAAAGAAGAAAAACCTGGAAATCTCTTTTCTTAAAATAGTCTGATAGGAATTCAAGAGTAGACATTAGCACCACTAGCTCAATATTCGATTGACCTCAACTCAGAAAAAGATAATTCAATTTCTGTCGCAGGGAAAGTAAGAAAATTAAAATGCGGTTTTCAAAATAAACCAATTCCTTTGAATAAAAATCAAAAAAACTCAATTAAAATTTCTCGTAGACTTCACAAAGAAAAAGAAAATATGTATGATAAAGAAATATGATACCGGGTGGATAAAAACTCCTTTGCTTTAAAAAAAGAAACATTTCTATTGGCATTGTTTTTACTATTCAAGTGGGTATCATGTATCTAACCGAAGGGTATCATATATATAAACCACTGAACTAACCACCATCTATCATTATCATCTAAGCTAATAGTAACCGCTGAATAGGTCTAATAGTAAATATTGCATAGGTCATCGTCAGGTTCATTTATTCAATCTAGATATTTTCAAATTAGATTATTTATAATTCATGTTGCTCGCCGAATTAGCAAGCTTAAGTGGCAGTGGGCTGGCCATATTAGCCGCAGAACCGACAACCGATGGGGTAAACGAGTTCTAGAGTGGAGACCGCGTCATGGCAAACGTAATGTAGGGCGCCCTCTGGCTAGGTGGGGGGACGATCTGCGCAGGATGGCTGGCAAGTGCTGGATGCGAGAAGCCATGGATAGATCACAGTGGCGAACAATTGGAGAGGCCTACGTCCAGCAGTGGACTGCGATAGGCTGATGATGATGATGATGATAATTCATGTAAAGGTGGGTACAGATTGGTGCAATGCAACATGTAATGCAACATTCTGCCTTACATTGCATGTTCTCTGTTGCATTGGACGTGTGGCGCGCGTGGTGCGCACATTGACTACGAATCATTCGAGAACATCCGTGTCCCATTGTGTTCGTACCAAAAACTGATAAATCTCGGAACGCGCCGCGCAGCTCGCTGTAACATTCGGAGCGTGCGCGACCCAGGCGCAGTTCGAGGCGACCAAACCATGAGAATTTGTTGCATTGCAGCAATCGGTACCCAACTTTAGTAGAATAGCACACAATCGGTTATTTAAGAATGTTATTATTAGATAATATCAATTGTTTAAATCACTTTATTATTTATGTAAGACCAATTTTTCTTTTATTTTGCCTGAGATACAGGATACTCCTAGTTCAGGCAAACTAAAATAGCTTCCTTAGTGCTAGTAGATTATAATTATTTATTGTTACTTCATTTTTTCAATAACATTTTATTTAGTTTATTATTGCAGTTTACCTCAATATTAAATTGATTGGTCCGATGACGCATTTCCTATTGAACTATGCCTCATACGCCAAAGGTCATGGGGTTCTGAAAACGTGTGTTTGTTCAGTGTCTGGGTGTAATATTGTCCTACCTCTTAGCGAGTGATTCAGCCTTGTGTTGCGTCCACGTCGCTTTGGAGCCCGGGGCACGCTTAAACCATGATCCAGGAAGTCTGATGATTACAATGAAGCGAATATCGTCTGACCTGCGCAACCCTTCAACAGGGGAACCAGACGGATTAGAACTGGATCACGGTTACCCGTTACAAATCATTACCTAAAGTATCGTAAGTATTCATAGCTCTGAGAAACGATGTTTTCCCTCTTCGCCAGGCTAGGAATATAAAGGGTGTAAAAAGACCCATAACGAAGCCGAAACCTACGTATTCAGCACATCACTATTATTTTCTTCATACCATACCTGGGAACTCAATACTTTCTAAGTTAATGAAGGTCAAAGTCAAAATAAAAATCTCAAGATTTTGATGTACATAAATTTTAAACATTATTTACTTAAGTTTTGTCCAAAGAAACTTGTTCAAAATTTTAATTATTTCCTAGGGAAAAATGGCTCCAAAACGATCAGCCCGCAATGTAATGTTTGAGCGAGGGGCGGGGGGGGGGGGGGTGTGCGGGGGACCCGCCTCCGTGACTGAGGAGCGGGCGCGCGTGCGGCGCGGTCCGGTGTACGCTGTTTATTGCGTTGTCAACTTAGTTTCCCATCCTTAATTTTTTGTTCTAAGACTTGTTTTAATGGTCTGAGTGCGTAGACACCGGCTTCGTTAAGGGTCTTTTTACACCCTGTATATACAGATTTGAAAAATTCAGAGATGCATGCTCGGATCCTAACGACGACCCCCCCGTATGGAAGGCGCTTTCTTATCTACTGAGAAATCGCCCAGTGTGTAATCATGTATTGTCTCTCATAAAATTAAAATACCTTCTTTTCCCAAGGTACGACCTCATGCTGGGAGTAACAAAGGCCGAAGCGTACTTCGCGTTCAGCGGCGATGACGTGCAGTACGGCATCGAGGCCGACCGTCGCTCCAAGATCCTCAAGTCCTTCGTCAGAAACACGTACAGCTACCACCTGTCGGAGATCCTGGCGACGATCATTAATGAGTACACGGATTGGGAGCGCCCGGTACAGCATCCGATTAACATAAGGTGAGTTAATTTTGTTCAGTTTCGACGAGTGCGTTATTCGTGCGTTTAAATGAGTGAGTTCACCGTGGGAGAGTCACACGCTTCGCCACGATACCACGGCCTAACAGAAAGCCTGAATGAAGCAGCGTCTCTGCTGGGTTTCGCTGCATGACGCTGCGTGATAGCATCACCATCTACCAACGACCATCGCTCGATGGTACACTTGGAAATAATAAAAGAATAAAATAAACAATTCTTTAAATGAATTTAACTTAGAAAGCTATGCTACTTTAATTCACAACAAGGATAGTAACTAACTAAAACAAAGAACTAACTTTGAAGTGAGCGTTTCCTACCCAACGTAGTCTCAAGCCAAGTTCACGTTTCAAAAACGAACAAATATGAGCACGATTTTGGCTACACGCCATTTGTGAACATTATAAATCTGATGGCATTAAACATCTTATCCTAAATTATGTGAGGATCGCTAAAGAGTTGGTTATTTGAATATTACTCTTGTGCTAAGATACTGAATTTAGTCTGTGACTCCCTTTTTTCAAAACTGCGCCAGTGTTTACGACTAATTGTATTAATTTTGTGGCTCTGTTGATGATGTCAACTCCTTAACGGTAAGGAGTTAAAGGATAACTCTTTCAATACTGTACTCACAATTACTTTGTATAAGTAGGTGTTGATATGTTGATAAAAGGGATCTCAGGGTTCGTAAATAAGTTCGTAGGCACGGTTAAGGTAGCACACTATTATTTGGTTTATCACAAATACAGAATTGCATGAAAACTTGCAAACAATCGTGAAATAATAATAAATACACGGGAAACTTAAAACGCGCGTATCGCGGCCATAGGCGGACTGCCTGGGGCGCCCTCTGTCGGGCGTCGGGATAGCGCGGGTGCGGATTATTGGCGGGAGGCTCGGGGTTTAAATACGAACATCGTAGGGCGCGAAGTTTGAATGTGAGCGCGTTCGCTCGTGGCTCCGTGTGTCAATCCCTTTGCGCTACATTTGTTAGTTATTTGGCGGGGGTGGAAGGGAGAGGGGGGGAGCTACTAAAAACTGAGATACCTAAGATTTTAAAAAGGTCTTTTTAGTGTCTCATTTTTTTGGTTAAAAATGAGACGCTAAAAGCTTGAAAAAATGTTTAATCATTAATCTAATCTCTATTGAATATTTTGAATGTTGTATTAAATTACAAGATAGCAATTGGGCGCCGACTTCGGTAAAACCTTTTCTCGAGTGTGCTGTTATAAAATGTTACCTATTTGAAGTGTATAAAGTGAGTAGAATATTATTTTGAACTTTTCATTTCGTGGTTATTGAAGGCGGTTTTTTTTTGCAGATTTTTTTTTCTAATCAATATTATATGGAAAATCAAAGTACGTAGGTCAATTAAAGAGATGTTTGAATTAGTACTAGCTTCCACTCCGGGCGTTGCCTGCGAAGTATTCGTTTTTGATACCCTACATTTTTTTCATCCTCTCCACAAAGTTTCAGCCAAATCAGTCTAGTCGTTTTTGAGTTATGAAAAGCACATGGCTTTGAATAATTATTGATTTATTCAAAGCCGCCGGTGTTAAATTCCATAGCCATATACCGGATCACAAACAATGGTTTGCGAAACACTGCGTAGTGTATTTTTTTTATGTGATAGGGGGTAGACGAACAGATGGATCGCCTGATGGTAAGCGATTGCCGCTGTCCATAGACACCCGCGACACCAGTGGAGTCACAAGTGCGCTGACAATCCTTAAAATCGCCCTTGCCACGGATTGGGGCTCCGGAACCCTCACTCACGCAGCGAAACACAGTGCTGCTCCACGTTGGTCTGTGAGGCCGTGGTATCATTCCGGTCGAGCCAGCCCATTCATGCCGAAGTGTGCTCTCCCACGATGAATATTTTATTTTGTATAACTATTACTTCTACCTACTGGTACGAAACGTTTCAACGCCTGTAGTTACACAGGGCAGTATATTAGATTGGAATACAACCTACACCCGACAAAGCCCACAGAGACTATCTACGACTAGCGAAAGCCGATATCTAGGTATGCACCTGAGACGGAAATCCTTAGCATGGCGCTTGTCCTATCAAATATGACTAGTTGGAGCAAGCAACTTGGTACACACTGTCGACCTATTCATGCCAAAGTGGCTTTTCCACGTTAATAATCTGGTCAAGTCCATATCCGTCCATGGCTATCATTTATATTTTCGTCCACAATCCGCAAAGCAAACTGCACTTTCAGTAACCTTCATTTATGCAAATGTACGGGCATTGAACTAGTCAGAAATGAATCACAACACAAATTACAAAGAGGAAGTCACTCTTATATTATCCTGAAATATCCGATTGCGTCCAAAGCTTCTCACTGGACTCACGAAGTGGGGTACGCCATGATTCAGAATTGGGGGTCTCGTTGTTTCAAAAGAAATAACTGCCATCTGATCTTCGCAACCCTTTAGCAAGCGCATCAGACCAACCGAATGATGGGTTTACGTTTCAGAAATTATCCGAAGCGTGAAGGTTTCCTCACGATGTTTTCCCTCACTGCCGAGCTCACTGCCTGCTCGGATTAGAACCACGACCCTCGTATGGAAGGCGCGTTCTGATTTACAGACCTACCATGGCTCAATTATAAAAATTATAAAGAGGTATCATCATCATCATCATTTCAGCCAATAAACGTCCACTGCTGGACATGGCCTCCCCCAATGATCTCCACACAGATCGGTTCTGTGCCGTTCGCATCCAAGAGGTTCCCATTGCCTTCACCAGATCGTCGGTCCACCTTGTGGAGGGCCTGCCACAGCTTCGACCTATACGCCGCCCCCACTCGAGGACCTTTCTGCCCCATCGGCCATCTGATCTCCTCGCAATGTGCACTGCTGCTATATCTTTGACCTTGGTTCTCCTGCGGATCCTATCATTCCTGATACGATCAGGCAAGGAGGCCCAGAGAATTGCCGTTTTCATTGCTCTCAGCATGATTTTGAGCCTTCTTAAGCGGCTCATTAAGAAGTGTGAGGCCATAAATTCTATTTATTATACTATTTTAGTAATATGTACTTGTTTAACGTCTATCTATATTTGCCTACTTTTATTTAGTTAGTTTAAGGTGTTACTGCGGTGCCGTCACGCGCATCCCTCGGTACTGGCAAGGCTGGAAATCTCGTTTGCTCATCGAGTAGACTATTGACTGAGCCATTGCCATTTCGCACCACTGCTGCACACATGCCTCATTATAGGCCCTTCTGGGTTTTTTGTACTTAAGTTTATACTGCTCTGAATGTGTGCTTTTTGATACGAATAAACGTTTTATCTATCTTCATAAAGAGGAAGTGTAAGATTAAATCCGTATTTTGGCTTAGTACTCATGATAACCTCTGTTCTCAGGGACGAGACCTTGGAAGCTCTAAGCGACGCTCAAGTGGTGGCTCCTATAGTGCTCACGGCGGACACTCACTCAGCTCTGAGAAGAAACTCCTATCTTTACGTGTTTGACTACCAGACTAAATACGGAGACTACCCTCAGGTGAGTTTTAATATTTTTTTAAATTATGAAAAAATCATTTATTACCTTTCAAGAGTTGTCTGCCCGACTGATGAAGTTGGGGACCGGAATGCTGGCAGTTAACTCAGCCAACGTTTAGGGTTGGCCATCCAAAGAGGCAACGCCGCTAGCATTCTGGGCACGTTGGATATTATCAGTGGGGCAGACAATTTATTTTTTGTAAATATGTACATTTATTAGGTATCACTTATATTAAACGTTTAGGATTTATATAGGTACTAACTTGTAAGTTTTGTATATTTTTAACGATAAATTATTTTAATATATCAATGCGGGGATCAACACGATATTTATTATGTGAAACATCATTGTGTACTCACATATTTGGCTCGACGTTTCGGCTACGTTACAGCAGCCGTGGTCACGAGCGGACTCAGTCCGCTCGTGACCACGGCTGTGACCACCAAATATGTGAGTACACAATGTTGTTGCACATAATAAATATCGTGTTAATCCCCGTATTGATACATTATAGTCATAATGCAACGCGAAAATCTAAAAAACTATATAATAAATCATGTATTACACGCAATAAAATATAAATTAAAAATTTAAAAACACCGACAAAAATGTATAAAGACCAAAAATTTATTGAAACTGCTGTGGACTGACCTACGTATGAACATTTTTGATAAAATATTGTCAAAACGTTTTGTTAAGGTACACATTTTATAAGCAGGTAAGGAGCGGACCCCGACGCCCAAAAATGTTCATGCCTCATTTTTTTTATATTAGAGGTGGCAGACGAGCAGACGGATCACCTGATGGGAAGCAATTCCACCGCCCATGGACACCCGCAACACCAGTGGAGTCACAAGTGCGCTACCAACATTTTTCCCTTCCCCCCATTGGGCCTCCGGTAACCTCACTCACACGGCGAAACACAGCGCAGGCGCTGCTTCACGCCGGCCTTCTGTGAGGCAGTGGTATCACTCCGGTCGAGCCGGTCCATTCATGCCTAAGCGTACAAGTAACCATACAAGTAACCATAATTCTTTTAGCAATAACAAAAAATATGGCTACTTATAGGATGATATTTTTTAACCTTTCTACCATTAGCTCTTATCATTAGCCTCTAACGCTCTATAATTTATCAAGACGGGAATTAACACGTTAGTTATTATGTGATTACAACATTGTGTACTCACATATCTTGCTCGACGTTTCGGCTACGTTACAGCAGCTGTGGTCACGAGCGGACTGGCGGAGCACGGCGTCGTCTGCTGGGGCCGGGCTGAGAATCTTCGGACACCCTCACATTTTTCGATATTCATTCGCCACTAGATGTATGTTCAGTGAAGCTACTCCGACAACGATACAACAACGATACAATTCACCTGAGTAGGTGTTTTTTGGGCATTTCACTTCACTTGATTTTTTTCGAAATCGCTCTCTGCGTTCGCTCAGTCGCAAAAAATCAAGTTAAGTGAAATTGCCCAAAAAACAGATAGATAAGTGTTAATTTAAAATGCGGTTACGTTAGATCTTAAGGTCATTCTATTGTGACTAATACACCGCTGCAGACACGTTATAAACAATATAATGAAGTTGGTCAAACAAAAAGAATTGCTTAAATTAGAATGCATCTGTCCTGCGTCATCTAAAGAGCCAAAACGACACGGAAATTTGTTACCTAATACAATACGTTGTATTGTTTGTGGTCCGTCTAATAGTGGAAAAACCAATTTAGTGATAAGTTTATTATTACATAAAAATGGTCCAAGATTTCGTAACCTATATGTGTATTCAAAATCTTTGTATCAGCCTAAATATTTATATCTTGAGAAGGTTTTGGACATGGTTCCTGGAACATCATTTAATAAATACAATCATAATGGTGAAATATTGAGTCCACATGATGCTTTACCTGATTCGATCATCATTTTCGACGACGTTGCTTGTGAGAATCAAAACAACATTAGAGATTATTTCGCCATGGGACGCCATAAAAATATAGATTGCTTCTATATCAATCAAACTTATACAAAAGTTCCAAAACAACTTGTCAGAGATAATTCAAACCTCGTGGTTCTATTTAAGCAAGATGATGTTAACTTGAAGCACGTATATGAGGAGCATGTTGGTGCTGATATGTCATGGTCTCAATTTCGTGAGATGTGCTCTTCTGTTTGGAATAAACCCTTTAGCTATCTTGTTATTAATAAGGATTGTGACAAAAATAACGGATGCTACCGATTTAAGTTCGATACATTCATAGTAATAGATGAACATACATAAAGACCGCTGTGTTATTTTTTAATCACTCGTACTCACGATTTAGACCTGAGCGGAATACTTTGAAATGGAGAAAAATCTTAAAGAACAAATTGTAAAATCAGCAGCAGCTGTTAAAAGAAAGTTGCGATGATAAAAGATGTTGAAAATACTAATAATAAAACATTAGAAACAATATTGAAACCTATTGTTGATCCACTTACATTATTAACAGATAAAAAAAAAACTCTCAACTTAACAAAGATGAGCACTTTGAACCAGTGATGAAAAAGTTTAAAAATGATAATAATCAATCATTTGAAGACGAGAACCAGTCATTATTTGTCTCTGATGAAGATTACAATGAATCTATTAGTGAAGAAGATGAAGACGATGAACAAGAACAATACAACGATTACAACAAAACCCTTGTTGTATCACCGTCTGAAGACCACAACGTAAGCGTGGGATCATTCAAATCTGTACAGTCATCGCCAAGTCTTAAGAATCAATCACTGTCATGGTCAACATCGTCTGAAGTAATGAAAGATGTTCCGTTTGGAATCAGAAATGAGCGGGGTAAACTGTTACTAGGCAAAACCCGTGTTCATGACGACGGCGTTATTCTTAAAATAGGAACACTTACTGTTAAAAAAACGAATGGCTTGAATGAACTTCTTTTCAAAAAGAAACCAAATTTAGATGCTGTAACATATGATGATTTACAGAATTACAAGTTACTTCTTATAGAAACCAATGCTCATCGACGTAATTGTGAACCATCCAAACCTATAAACAGCAACAAAGGATTTAAATATATGAATGTAATTAAACCTTTGTTCAAATTCTCCCGAAATCCAACTACAAGTGTAGAAAGTATTCCTCAAGGTAAAGGTATTTCTCTTTTAAAGACAGTAAAATCAAACACTGATTTAGTTTACTGGGATGATCCAAACGAGTTAGTCGAACGATTACAGTTACTACTTGCATCTTGGGAAGCGGGTAACACTGGTGTAAATAATGAAATAATTGCTATTATTTCGGAACTGCATGAAGCTGGTATCATAGATGTGGAACATATAAAGAAAAAACCAGGAAAATTGGGCAGTATTCTTTCCGTAGTCAACCCATCAAGACAGCAATGAATATAGACAAGTTCGGACATCATGTTCATAAGCGTTTACGATTGACAGAATACATTGAAAACTTAAATGAAACATTGGTGAAATCAGATACCGGACACTACGATTTAAAATCTTCTAAATTAAAAGGGCTATCATATCCAATCGAAGACGATGAAGCAGTAAACAAAGCTTATTTAGACAAAACCATTCAAGAATTACGAAATGAAATTGAAAAAGTGAAGCTCGAAGTAAAATTTCATTTGAAGAACTTGGAAACCGTTACAACAGAACATTTGAATAAATCATTTTACTCAAAGTCGGAAATAGACAATTTAATTCATGTAAAAATAAACAAAAATGAGCAAAAAGGCCATAATTGATGAACTTCACAAAGCAGTCAGAAGAAATTTTCCGCGTAGACGCACATTTATTAAAGGAATTGATGATCTCTGGCAAGCCGACCTCATAGATTT
>CM032464.1:19215578-19229439 GCA_019059595.1 Marasmia exigua | reverse complement strand
CTGGCATCATCAGTAGTTTTTATAAAACTGGCAATTTCGTGAGATTGCTGTAACTGAGACAGAACGATTTTGCGCTGTTTGAAAAAAGTAGGATGCTAAAGAAAATTTGTTGAGACAAAGTGTTATTGCAGGCGAAAAACCTATATTGTGGAATTTGTAAAGTGGGAGATTACCTGTATTAACATAATCAAGTTGTTTTCCTGGCAAGAACCACTACTCGAAACTGCTGATTGAGAGGCTTTAGGCTTTCACATCCCTTTCCAATACGCAATATTTAAAAGGGCAGGAAACGAATTTTGTTCCGAGACCTATCACTATATATAGTTTCACGATTTGTGTATGGGGGGGTGGAGGGTAAGATCTAGGACGGAGATGGACTACTAATACCACCTGAACATTTGATTCCTGTCTCCATGAACAATTTAATTGCTCACAGAAATTATACCTGAACGGTATAATTGCTACAATAAATACTTGTGGTGGAAACTTTATCTTTTGTACAACTATTATTTTGCCGTTCCAAGATTTACTCTGTTGTTAGTGTTTTAAGTCTGAGATTGTAGCAAGTCTGATGTTGGTTGAAGATGTATAAATAATGCTGTTGAGTTTGAAGCTACTTTCACGTTTTAGTTACTCTGGCTTCTCTTCATTTAATGAAAAAAAATCGTCCCTTTTGCGAAGGCTCAACTGCTCTAAATTGTTTTTAACAATCCCGCCATTTGTCTGTGATAATTCGCAGTAAAACGTGTCTACATTCATATCTGACGGTCATATTATGGAAGCCCCAATTTTCGAGACGTGGAGGCCAATTCTCGTGCTCGTGATAGATAGATAGATAGATATTCTTTATTGGACAAAAATAAAATACAAGCATGATACAACAGCAACAGACAGTACAATAAGGCGGTCTTATCGCTTGTAGCGATTTCTTCTAGACAACCTTTGGTAGAGGAAAGAAATATCGTATTCGTAATAAGGGAAGGCAGTGCAAAGTAACAAATGAAATTGAGAATGGCAGAAATACCTATACATTATTTTATATATTAATATTATTACATTACATAAATAATAATAACAATACATACATACCCAATAATATAATATTATACTATATATATATATATATATATATATATATATATATATGATATTTATTTTCATACGACATTTATCACTAAAACATCGTTTTTTGTATGGTTTTCAGGTGATATACGCCATGTTCTCAAAATATCCCGAACCCGAGAATTGGGCTCTTAATATGCGATATCTGCCATGTTTTTTCGTATCGAAAATCCCGAGAATGGGGCTCCTTCCTGGTCGATCTTTTGGGATTCATTTGACATACGTGACCCGCTCATTCTTACTTCAGTTTAGCAGTTTTCTTGCCAAAGTCAACGAGTTCGGCTGTAGTGCGTTTTATAGAGTTTCATATTCTATCTACACTTCACACCTGAAATACTCCACTTCATATAGCCTTTTGGTAAATCTTAAATCTAGACTTTTGTATTTTGGCAATTCTCATGCACTCGACATTGGAGTCAAATTTACATTCGTCCATACAAATCTCTAATTCGACTTCAATGCTGAGAATAGGCTCTCATGTTTGTGTACTACGGTACACAAACATGACGGTTAGGGTAGGTTAGGTCAAAATGCAGACATCGGGTTTGCATTTTAGTGATATAATATGCTTACTATCAGGAGCCCAATTCTCGTTCTCGTGATATTTTGAAAACATGGCGGATGTCACATGAAATCCATACAAAAAAACTATGTTTTAGTGATATAACTCGTATGAAACTAAATATCACGAGCACGAGAATTGGGCTCCAGGGGATCCGTCTGCACGTCTGCTAATTATCACATAAAAAATAAGGATTTTTCCCTACATGTAAGCATTTATGAACCAGGAGCTCCTCCAGGTTTTTTTCGATAAATGTAGGTACAAGAATAAATTCGGCAGAGAACCAAAGCCATTACCGGATTAACAAGTTGAAGTGGCAGTGGGTTGGCCATATTTGATTTTGAATAAACCTTATTAAATAAAATAAAAATATCAACCGTAGGACCGCTGGGGTAAACGAGTTCTAGAGTGCAGACCACGTCTCGATAAATGTAGTGTAAGAGCCACGTTTCGGCATGAATGGGCCGGCTCGACCGAAGTGATACCACGGCCTCACAGAAAACCAGCGTGAAGCAGCACTGTGCTGTGTTTCGCTTCCTAAGTGTGGTTACCGGATGCCCAATCCGGGACAAAAGAGGAGTTTAAAGGTTGGCAGCGCACTTGGGACTCCACTGGTGTCGCAGTTGTCCTTGGGCGGCGGCAATCGCTTACCATCAGGGGATCCGTCTGCTCGTCTGCCACCTATCACATAAAAAAAGGCCGCCACCTAGCCACATAGAGTGACGTTTTACGCAGCAACGACGCCCTGTTGGTCTAGTGGTTTAAGTACCGGGTCGTGATCACGGAGTCCTGGGTTCGATTCCCGGGTCGAGCGAAAAGTATGTTTAGAATTTTTCGAACATAGCTCGGGTTTGTGATCACCAATCCGCATTTGGCAAGCGTGGTGATTAAGCCTAATCCCATCATAGTAGCAATGACTTGATTTCTATGATGGAGGCCTTTGCCCTGCAGTGGGACAGTTTATAGGCTGACACACTACGCAGCATGGCTGGCTGGAGCTGGAGGCGGGTAGCCAAATATCGATCTGAGTGACGAACATTAGGAGATGCCTATATCCAACAGTGGACTGTAAACTACATTAGAACAAAAACAATTTAAAACCGTTTATTATGCATCTTCTAAGTTTTACATTATAATCCTTTTATCTCAGTACGTGAAGCTTTATTTACGCTTTAAGCTTTTACAAGATCTAGCCCGCAGCGTAATGTATTGTGTTAGCAGATATTGTTATAATTAAAGTGGATCTTTGTTAAGCAGTGATAGGCGCGGGGTAATAAGCGAAGTTATAATGACACAATATTATGCTCACGTGTTTTCTATTATGTAGTAGAATAACTACACGACATATTAAAAATGCGAGTGTGAAGCGATGGTAGCCATCATCATCAGCCCATTTAAGTCCCCACTGCTGGGGCACGGGCCTCCCTCAATCACATGAGGGGTAATTGCCATACTCACCACGCTTGGCAGACGGGTTGGCGAGGGTTTTGATATAAATGCAGAGTTTTCCTTCTCTGAGTGCTGTTGATCATGCCAGCAGCTTTACCTTAGTCGCCTTTTACGACACCTCGGTAAGAGTGATTGTGGCCTATAAATAATAATAATAAATAATAATAAATATTTCACAACATCACAACCATTATTGATCTGACTCCGAGATAGGTAGCTCAAGCACCTGTGTTAAGGATATTAGAATCAACAGTGGGATTACAAACATATAATGCTTTTCTTTTGCAAATACATGTTTGTATGTATTGGTCTGGGTGTTTTCTATGTATTATAAGTATGTAATTACAAAAGAAAAGTATTATATGTATATATTTGTAATCCCACTATTGATTCTGATATCCGTAACACAGGTGCTTGAGCTACCTATCTCGGAGTTAGATCATTGTATGTGATGTTGTGAAATATTTATTTATTTTATATTATTATTTATACTTATTCTGCTCAAGCTCCTGTGTTACGGATATTAGAATCCCCCTGGGATTACAAATATATACATATAATGCTTTTCTTTTGTAAACACATACTTATAATACATAGAAAAACCTAGACATCGTTTCGAAACTTGGTTTCGTAGGTGGCTGAAGGGAATTGAACTAGGTCTTCCGCACTGCATACCACACTCCGCATCTGATGCACGGAGCCATCACGGTCGTCAAAAGCAAGACAGGTCTTTACCTATGAAATGGCCGTTTATTATTTTTTTAATTTGTAAAGTAACTATAAATGCTACTACTCCATAATTAAGTGTGCTTTAATGTACAATGTTTAGGAACGTGTATGATAGTGTTTCAGTAAAAAATATTTTTTGATTTAAAAAAAGGATCGTTTTCAAGGTTTTTTTTGCATCACAAATACAATAAACAATGATCTCTATTTATCATAAACCTTGAAATATAGTCTTAAATTAAAAAAAATAAAAAATAGTATAGTGACTTTTTGCTATTATATGTACATCTTGACTGCCTCGGTGGCGCAGTGGTTAGAGCGTCGCACTTTAAAGCGACGGCTGCGCAAGAGGTCCCGGGTTCGATGCCCGGGTTGGAAGTTGGCGGTCTTGTACCCCGTACCTCGGATTGTACGTTAAGCTGTTGATCCTGCGCCCGATCCCTCTCCGGTCGTGTCACATTAGTGTCCCATCGGATTATGAGGACAAGGGAATAGAGAGTGCACTTGTGTTTGCGCACACACTTGAGCACTATAATATATCCTGCGTACGTGGTTGATCGTTAAGATTGGCCGCCGTAGCCGTAATCGTTTGGAGGATATTATGTACATCTTAAGGGAGTTATATGTTCGTACATGTTATTGTGTCTAGAAAAAAACAGTAATTTCATAGGCAACGACCTATTATTAGTTCACTGTATGAAATAACGGTATAATATGTTCATCATGTCCACATCCACTGCTGATCATAAGCCTGGGGGATTCCTTCAGGTTTGAACGTCCATCTCATCAATAAACTATTTGAAACCCACTCTCCAATTTGTAATCAAAACTAAACTGATTTGTCAACTCATGGATCCAAATGTGTCTGCAGGGTTATTCTAAAATCTGTTACTAAATTTGTGACAGTGTATCACTGTATTTTAGTCGTTGGGATAGTGGACAAAAATGGATTACCCATTTTTGTCCAAACTGTAATCTTGTTTTGACTCATTGATGTGCTGCAGTAATGTTGACATGTACAGAATGGAAACCTTCGAATAGCTTGCACAAGAAGACATAATATTTTCACTTTATAACGCGCAAGTTTATTCTAAAATTTAACAGCAAGCTAAATTGTGACAGTGTATCACTGTATTTAAGTCAATAGGACAGCCGACAGATAAGATCACACTTTGGACAAAAATGGATTACCCATTTTTGTCCAAAGTGCTTGCACAACAAGACCTATTTTAACTTAACATTTATTTATGTATTTATTATTAGGCTCAACTATCTACGTAGCAGGCCCCTACAAGGTGGACTGACGATCTTCTGAAAGTCGCAGGAATCCCTTGGACGCGGGCGGCACAGGACCGATCTGTGTGGAGAACATTGGGGGAGGCCTATGTCCAGCAGTGGGCGTCTATTTGCTGAAATGATGATGATGATGATGTAGATCATCATCATCGTGTCCGTAGGAACAGCAGTAATAATAGACTTAATATGTCTGATTCTATGTACTTAGGATGCCTTTGTCTAATTCTATGTTTTTATGTGTTTGTAGCTTTTTTTTAAACATCATCATCATCATTATCATCATCAGCCTATCGCAGTCCACTGCTGGACGTAGGCCTCTCCAATTGTTCGCCACTGTGATCTATCCATGGCTTCTCGCATCTAGGTCTTTTTTTTACAAGACGCCTCTTGTGCAAATGAGCAAGCGGGTCACCTGATATTAAATAATCAAGGCTGCCCATAAATATTTGCGAAATCATTATATCGCTAATCCGTTGGCGGCCTTTTTTTAAGTTTAAAAGTAAAAATGGTGGAATCTTCCAATCGATTTTGGTTTCATTGTTCCAATTGATTTTTGGTTTCATTGTTTTAAGTCTGAAGATTGCAGATTTCGATACAAACGCGCTCAGTACAGAGACCTATAAATATATTTATCAGTACTATAGTGTACATTTTAATGTAAATGAATGTAAAAAATATCAACTCATAATTTAATTTAACTTTTTTTTTGTTTTACCGCCGTTTATTTTCCCTAATGACTACATTTTTTTTTTTTAAATTAGAATTATTGACTGCCTCTGCTTCATTACATGTTTTATTAGATAGAGGGCAGATGAGCAGACGGATCTCCTGATGGTAAGCGATTACTGCAGCCCATGGACACCCACAACACCTGAAGAGTCACAAGTCATAGTATAGTGACTTTTTGCTATTATATGTACATCTTGACTGCCTCGGTGGCGCAGTGGTTAGAGCGTCGCACTTTAAAGCGACGGCTGCGCAAGAGGTCCCGGGTTCGATGCCCGGGTTGGAAGTTGGCGGTCTTGTACCCCGTACCTCGGATTGTACGTTAAGCTGTTGATCCTGCGCCCGATCCCTCTCCGGTCGTGTCACATTAGTGTCCCATCGGATTATGAGGGCAAGGGAATAGAGAGTGCACTTGTGTTTGCGCGCACACTTGAGCACTATAATATATCATGCGTACGTGGCTGATCGTTGAGATAGGCCGCCGTAGCCGTAATCGGTTGGAGGATATTATAGTGTTGTGATGTCCAAATTATTGAAATTTTCTTTCTTTCTTCATTGTAAGCCAATAGACGGCGCTTGGCGTAGATTACATTACGCAAGTGTTTCTTCATTTGGTTTAGCTATGCCTTGTATATTTTAGCGCACGTTCAAACTCATTTCACTGGTGAATTTTCCACTGTAAATCCTTTCTGTCGTAATTACGGTGACAAATAAAACAACGGGTTCCCAACTCCGACCTGCTCTAATCTTTACTTTAATACCAGGCTTTGTGAGCAACAATGTGCTGCTTAACAAGTAAACGAAAACAGCGTTAATTGAGAATACTCATGTTTCAAAGGTTTAAGACAAGAGATTCAGAGTGCAAACTCTGGATGAAATGAGCTCCCAGCCCGCGGTGTTCCCTGATCGCTATGACATGCCCTTTTTTAAGCGAGGTTTGAAAAGAGTTCTTCTCTCACGGTAGGCAGTGGCATGACTGTGTTTCGGCATTGTTGATGTCTATGAGCGGCGGATACCGTTTACCATCAGATGCCGCAAGCTCGTCTGCCTATTAAATAACAAAATAGCAATAAAAAAAAAGAGAAATAAACAAAATAAATATCCAACATCAGGATATAGAGGCCCAATCCGGGGAAAGTTGGGTTTAAAGGTTGGCAGCGCGTTTGTGACTCCACTGGTGTCGCGGGTGTACATGGGCGGCGGCATTCGCTTACCATCAGGTGATCCGTCTGCTCATCTGCCACCTATCACATAAAAAAAAATATCGATCTAATCCGAAAATAACTGGAGCACTTGTGTTAGCGAAGATATGTAACACGACATCACGTGGAGTGACCCTTGTTTGTAGACTTTGGACTTTATGAGTGACACAAGTGTTATTTTCGCACTCCATCTCATTTCACCGTGGGAGAGCTACGCTTCGGCATGAATAGGCCGGCGCGACCGGAATGCCTCCATGGCCTACCACGGCCTCACAGAGAACCGGCGTGAAGCAACACTGTGATGTGTTTCGCTGCGCAAAAGAGGGTACCGGAGGCCCAATCTGGAAGAAAGGACGATCTGTCTGCTCGTCTGCCGCTACGGAGCCCCCTGTCCGCTTAGACTATACTATTCAGGACTTGGGGAGTCTGGTAATTAGACTACGCTGTCTGCAAGCCTGACAGGGGCACCAGAGCAACTGAATCATGGTTACACTACAACCTGTGCGGATAAAGAATGGGATCAGAAATGGCGGCGCATCTATTCATTTCTCGCTCGCACACTATTTGCGTCTATACTCGCACTCGTGGGGTGTGCGGCAAATAGTGTGCGAGCGAGAAGTGAATAGATGCGCCGCCATTTCTGATCCCATTCTTTATCCGCACAGGTATTACACATTTCAGAAACTCTCCGAAACGTAAACCTTCACGTTTCGGATAGTTTTCCTCAAAGCCGAGTGCCGAGTGCTTGCTCGGATACTTACCTGTGACCTCTCGCTTGTTTGGCCCTGATCTTATCCAATGAGCTTCATCACTTCGCATAATACCGTTATTCTACCGCTCTCCGTGAGCCAACGGGAACGGGAACTTAGGAAACGGAATATCCGTTTCCCAAGTTTTTTATTCACTGACTACTCGTTTGGAACAGTGGTAGTGAATGCTGCCTTTGGTCCAAGGGTTGCGGCTTTGATCCCCGCACAGTACAAACATTTATGTGCATGAACATATTTGTTTGTATTGGTCTAGGTTTTTCTATGTATTATAAGTATGTGTTTACAAAAGAAAAGTATTATATGTATATATTTGTAATCCCACTATTGATTCTGATATCCGTTACACAGGTGCTTGAGCTACCTATCTCGGAGTTAGATCAATGTATGTGATGTTGTGAAATATTTATTTATTTATATTATTATTATACTTATTATGCTCAAGCTCCTGTGTTACGGATATTAGAATCCCCCTGGGATTACAAATATATACATATAATGCTTTTCTTTTGTAAACACATACTTATAATACATAGAAAAACCTAGACCAATACAAACAAATATGTTCATGCACATAAATGTTTGTACTGTGCGGGGATCAAAGCCGCAACCCTTGGACCAAAGGCAGCGTTCACTACCACTGTTCCAAACGAGTAGTCAGTGAATAAAAAACTTGGGAAACGGATATTCCGTTTCCTAAGTTCCCGTTCCCGTTGGCTCACGGAGAGCGGTAGAATAACGGTATTATGCGAAGTGATGAAGCTCATTGGATAAGATCAGGGCCAAACAAGCGAGAGGTCACAGGTAAGTATCCGAGCAAGCACTCGGCACTCGGCTTTGAGGAAAACTATCCGAAACGTGAAGGTTTACGTTTCGGAGAGTTTCTGAAATGTGTAATACCTGTGCGGATAAAGAATGGGATCAGAAATGGCGGCGCATCTATTCACTTCTCGCTCGCACACTATTTGCCGCACACCCCACGAGTGCGAGTATAGACGCAAATAGTGTGCGAGCGAGAAATGAATAGATGCGCCGCCATTTCTGATCCCATTCTTTATCCGCACAGGTTGTAGTGTAACCATGATTCAGTTTGCTCTGGTGCCCCTGTCAGGCTTGCAGACAGCGTAGTCTAATTACCAGACTCCCCAAGTCCTGAATAGTATAGTCTAAGCGGACAGGGGGCTCCGTAGCGGCAGACGAGCAGACAGATCGTCCTTTCTTCCAGATTGGGCCTCCGGTACCCTCTTTTGCGCAGCGAAACACATCACAGTGTTGCTTCACGCCGGTTCTCTGTGAGGCCGTGGTAGGCCATGGAGGCATTCCGGTCGCGCCGGCCTATTCATGCCGAAGCGTAGCTCTCCCACGGTGAAATGAGATGGAGTGCGAAAATAACACTTGTGTCACTCATAAAGTCCAAAGTCTACAAACAAGGGTCACTCCACGTGATGTCGTGTTACATATCTTCGCTAACACAAGTGCTCCAGTTATTTTCGGATTAGATCGATATTTTTTTTTATGTGATAGGTGGCAGATGAGCAGACGGATCACCTGATGGTAAGCGAATGCCGCCGCCCATGTACACCCGCGACACCAGTGGAGTCACAAACGCGCTGCCAACCTTTAAACCCAACTTTCCCCGGATTGGGCCTCTATATTCTGATGTTGGATATTTATTTTGTTTATTTCTCTTTTTTTTTATTGCTATTTTGTTATTTAATAGGCAGACGAGCTTGCGGCATCTGATGGTAAACGGTATCGGCCGCTCATAGACATCAACAATGCCGAAACACAGTCATGCCACTGCCTACCGTGAGAGAAGAACTCTTTTCAAACCTCGCTTAAAAAAGGGCATGTCATAGCGATCAGGGAACACCGCGGGCTGGGAGCTCATTTCATCCAGAGTTTGCACTCTGAATCTCTTGTCTTAAACCTTTGAAACATGAGTATTCTCAATTAACGCTGTTTTCGTTTACTTGTTAAGCAGCACATTGTTGCTCACAAAGCCTGGTATTAAAGTAAAGATTAGAGCAGGTCGGAGTTGGGAACCCGTTGTTTTATTTGTCACCGTAATTACGACAGAAAGGATTTACAGTGGAAAATTCACCAGTGAAATGAGTTTGAACGTGCGCTAAAATATACAAGGCATAGCTAAACCAAATGAAGAAACACTTGCGTAATGTAATCTACGCCAAGCGCCGTCTATTGGCTTACAATGAAGAAAGAAAGAAAATTTCAATAATTTGGACATCACAACACTAATATCCTCCAACCGATTACGGCTACGGCGGCCAATCTCAACGATCAGCCACGTACGCAAGATTTATTATAGTGTGTCATCATCATCATCATCATTTCAGCCAATAGACGTCCACTGCTGGACATAGGCCTCCCCCAATGTTCACCACACAGATCGGTCCTGTGCCGCCCGCATCCAATGGATTCCCGCGATCTTCACCAGATCGTCGGTCCACCTTGTGGGGGGCCTGCCGCGGCTGCGACTTTCTGAACGTGGCCTCCACTCGAGGACATTTCCGCCCCAACGGCCGTCTGTTCTCCTCGCTATGTGCCCTGCCCATTGCCACTTGAAGCATGCAATCAAGTGTGTGCGCAAACACAAATGCAATCTCTATTCCGTTACCCTTATATTCCGATGGGACACCAGGGTGACACGGCCAGAGAGGGATTGGGCGCAGGACCAACGGCTTACGTGCTTTCCGAGGCACGGGGGTACAAGACCGCCCACTTCCAGACTCCGGGCTGACACTAAGAATTTCTTACCGAAAACTTTGGTATAAGTTTTTGACCCGACCCGGGGATCGAACCCGGGACCTCATGCGTAGCCGTCGCTTTATAGTGCGACCCACTAATCACTACGCCGCCGAGGCAGTCGATCACTGATGTCACAACACTATAAGCTAAAAACTAAAATCGATTGGCGTCGCTAGTTCGCCCTACCCGTCACCTTAACAACTGTGTCTACAGTTTGATTCTATCCGTAACGTGCCGTTTTGGTCACGATGTTGAGATGATGATGTTATATAATATACTTGTAGTAGTTTTATGAATCATCATCAGCAACCCACACTCGTCCACTGCTGGACAAAGGTCTCCCCTAATGCACGCCACTGCTCCCGATTTTCGGCCACTCTCATCCAGCCCACACCAGCCAGCCTTCGAATGTCATCATCCCATCTTGTCGCAGGGCGTCCTACACTACGCTTACCGAGTCGCAGTCTCCACTCAAGGACTTTGCGGCTCCAACGGCTGTCAGTTCTGCGGCTAATATGACCAGCCCACTGCCACTTCAGTTTGCTAATTCGGTGAAATTTTTATGAATACTGTGATAATATTTTATCTCGTTTTCTTACAGAATTTTCGCTGCTACTTTACTGCTTGTTATTTCACCTCAATAAGCTCAGCTTGATGATAATTTATGAAAGAATCTTGCCGTAACTGAGCGCGATCCCGCCAAAAGATAAAATGTTGCATCATACGTCACTCATATAAAGAAAACTCATTAATATTATTTATGTGCCATGAAGGAAAATATGGTTTTTTTCACAGATTCCTAAGTTAGTTATGGTATTGATGGCAGACGAGCAGTACGGTACCACGTGCAGGTACTTTGCACGTGGTACCCTTATTATTTACTTGGACGATTTTCCCAATTTCCCGAAGGAATCAGTGGGACCAAATTAATGAGAGAGAAGTTTCGAGGATTGCCCCACGGACTCCGGGCCCACTGAAACATTCATGAACAACTCTACACAGGTTAATTCTGAAACCTGTAGCTATATTTGGCCAAATGAAACATGGGTCGATATAGTAAAAAGAAACAATTAAACATTTTTCAATTTGTATCAGAATCAAAACTTTTTTAAAAAACAAGTTATTGATTTTGACTTTATGTCTTAAAATATACAGCTGTAACGTCGACGGATAAAAATGTGCTTCCAATAAAGGAAGGTAAAATTCTTTCAATCTTTTACTTTTAAACTTGAAAAAAGGCCGCCACGGATTAGCGATATCATGATTTCGCAAATGTTTATGGGCAGCCTTGATTACTTAGTATCAGCTGACCCGCTTGCTCATTTGTCGCTATAAAAGAGCTAGATGCGAGAAGCCATGGATAGATCACAGTGGCGAACAATTGGAGAAGCATACGTCCAGCAGTGGATGCGATAGGCTGATGATGATGATGATAATGATGATGATGATGTTTAAAAAAAAGCTACAAACACATAAAAACATAGAATTAGACAAAGGCATCCTAAGTACATGGAATTAGACATATTAAGTCTATTATTGCTGCTGTCCCTACGGACATGATGATGATGATCTACATCATCATCATCATCATCATTTCAGCAAATAGACGCCCTCTGCTGGACATAGGCCTCCCCCAATGTTCTCCAGACAGATCGGTCCTGTGCCTTCCGCGTCCAAGGGATTCCTGCGACTTTCAAAAGATCGTCAGTCCACCTTGTAGGGGCCTGCTACGTAGATAGTTGAGCCTAATAATAAATACATAAATAAATGTTAAGTTAAAATAGGTCTTATTGTGCAAGCACTTTGGACAAAAATGGGTAATCCATTTTTGTCCAAAGTGTGATCGGCTGTCCTATTGACTTAAATACAGTGATACACTGTCGCAATTTAGCTTGCTGTTAGATTTTAGAATAAACCTGCGCGTTATAAAGTTAAAATATTATGTCTTCTTGTGCAAGCTATTCGAAGGTCTCCACTGTACATGTCAACATTACTGCAGCACATAAATGAGTCAAAACAAGATTACAGTTTGGACAATAATGGGTAATCCATTTTTGTCCAAAGTGTAATCTGTCCACTATCCGAACGACTAAAATACAGTGATACACTGCCACAAATTTAGTTACAGATTTTAGAATAACCCTGCAGACGACACATTTGGATCCATGAGTTGACAAATCAGTTTAGTTTTGATTACAAATTGGAGAGTGGGTTTCAAATAGTTTATTGATGAGATGGACGTTCAACCTGAGGAATCCCCCAGGCTTATGATCAGCAGTGGATGTGGACATGATGAGCATATTATACCGTTATTTCATACAGTGAACTAATAATAGGTCGTTGCCTATGAAATTACTGTTTTTTTCTAGGCTCAATAAGATGTACGAACATATAACTCCCTTAAGATGTACATAATATCCTCCAAACGATTACGGCTACGGCGGCCAATCTCAACGATCAACCACGTACGCAGGATATATTATAGTGCTCAAGTGTGTGCGCAAACACAAGTGCACTATCTATTCCCTTGCCCTTATAATCCGATGGGACACTAATGTGACACGACCGGAGAGGGATCGGGCGCAGGACCAACAGCTTAACGTACAATCCGGGGTACAAGACTGCCAACTTCCAGACTCTGGGCTGCCATTAAAAATTTCTTACTGAAAACTTAGGTACAAAGTTTTGGCCCGACCCGGGGATCGAACCCGGGACCTCTTGCGCAGCCGTCGCTTTAAAGTGCGACGCTCTAACCACTGCGCCACCGAGGCAGTCAAGATGTACCATCGCTGCTTGAATCGTCTCTATAAAGATAACATCTTGCCTAAAAGGGCAATATGATATATATAGAAAGTTTGCCAGTAAAGACTCAATTTAGAATATTGATGCACACAAACAATATCTTTGTTATGTCGAAACAAGCGGCCTAGTAATCTCGTTGATTGCTAATTAACTTTCGAACAATAAAGGAAGATGTTAATCAGATATGAATTTATAGCGGAGAATAAAGTATTTGTTGATTAAAGTTTAAAATATCTTGTTTCGATTTACTCGAAGTTCGGACGTCGCTTGGGGCATTGATAGTAAACAAATATTCGAAGTTCGAATTGCGGTTGGAAGTTTTCCCTAGTGAGTACAGTATTAAAGTCTTCGAGAAAGATGTCTAAAGATTGTGTTTTTCCAACTTGGTGGTTCCCATGCTGGAAGTGGCCATGGTATTGCTTGCAGAAGCGAGCAGGCAT
>CM032464.1:19186047-19215478 GCA_019059595.1 Marasmia exigua | reverse complement strand
TAGATTTAGATCGCCCCTTCCTCGCCCGCGCAATTTCCGCCCGTATTCTGATAGCCTTTCACCTCGCGTTGTACAACACTACCATTCTGAATGACGCTTTCAGAAAGTCGGGTTGGAGCACGCATTCTAATGGTTTTTGCGTTTTGACCTGACGTCTGTTCAAACATTCGAAGCTTTATATATTACAGAACATATGGCTATAAAAACTGAATAATATTAAAAAACAATTTAATACATAATAATTAATCAATACTTAATTAATAATCTTTTCTTTTTGATCAATGGTGTTCCTCCTCTCCATTTTTGTTGTGCCCGACAGGGTTCACAGTGATCTATTGTGTATACCTATCTTTAAGATCTTATAATGTACACTGTGAAATGCAAATAAAATATTGAGTATTGAGTATTGAGTAACATATGACCTTAAAGCTCACAGGAAACATCTGGCACCGCCTATCTTCAATAACGACCTTTATAAGCTGTCATTTATGTACGAGTGATGAGGTCAATGTATTGTACATAAGTATGACATGTTGTTGTATGAAGTAGGTACCTCAGAACTGGTTACAAAACAATCATACCTAATTAAAATTTACATGAATACTGACGAATTTTGTGCATGATTTTTTCGATATGTTATTAATAGTTTAAGAATTTAGAACTCAAATGAGTCCGATAAATCAGATCCTTAAAAATTTTTATAGCCAAATTTTCGAGACTCTACTGCGAGAAAAATCATTTTTAAAATCAACAAGTTCTTTTAAGATATAATACTTAATGTTCATACATTTACATAGGCAGGTATATTTCTCATTTTCAGAAGTTAGACTTTTGTTTATTTTCAGAAGTTAAACTTTTGATTAACCCCACGAAGTGTATTAGCAATGAAATGAGAGTTCCATTACAGGTATTGCAACAGGATATTTCGGCCTGATCCCCTCCAATCGTGACTCGCACGCTCGGGTCGGATACGCGGTCTCTATGACCCAAATATGGCCGCACTCTAATTTTACGTGGGCACGAGTCACAAGGCCCGGCCAGCAAATTGATCGTGGTAGGGTTGACAGGAGTACAGTAATATTTGAATTGTTTTTTTTTATACCATTTTTGGTCTCTTTTGACCCAGATATGGCCACGCTCCTATTTTTAGTGGGCACGAGTCACAAGGCCACGGTCCAGCAAACTGATCATATACCTGATGATTATAGATAGAGTCATACTATTTACACAATTTTTCATATCTTAGACCCACATTATAGGTGATCATGATCGCTTACTTTTTATTTATTTTATGTAACCTACAGTAACGCAGCCCATCTACCGCAGTGTCTCAAGACGAAAGTCTTCAATGCGTGTGTGTTGCCAGTGATGATATACGAAACCAAAACGTGGCCGCTTACAACATTGTAAGCGGCCACGTTTCGGGTGTCTGGGTGACTTTGAGCCTCCTTAATTGGCACATGCCATTTAAGGAGGCAGAGAGCAATGGAGAGGGCCTTGGTCGGAGTCTCCCTGCGTGATCGTATCAAAAATGATGAGATCCGCAGGAGAACTAAGGTCACAGACATAGCCCAAAGGAGTGCATGCCTCAAGTGGCAATGGGCAGGGCACATAGTGAGGAGAACAGACGGCCGTTGGGGCGCAAAGGTCCTTGAATGGAGGCCACGTACAGGAGGAAGTCGCAGCCGTGGCAGGCCCCCCACAAGGTGGACCGACGATCTGGTAAAAATCGCGGGAATCCATGGGATACAGGCGGCACAGGACCAATCTGTGTGGAGAACATTGGGGGAGACCTATGTCCAGCAGTGGACATCTTTGCCTGAACTGATGATGATGATGATGACCTGTAGGTCAGGTTTAAAACATTTACTGTGGTAAACGTATCTACAATTTATTAGCGTTGAATGCATAGTTAAACTATAGTTGAAACGTTGAGATGAGCCGCTGAATAGGTTGAATGATCAGCTTGTGATCAGGAGCCCATTCTTCACGGGACGTGATATAAATATAGAATTCGAAAGTTGTACATATCTACACACCGTCTATATCACTCCCCGAGAATCGGGCTCAAGCATAACTGGACGCAAATTTCCTTCATATTACCCCACAAATTTAGATTAAAGAGACAACTTTGTATGTGTGTCTAAACTGCTTAAACTCTTTTTCCCTTAAAAAGCAATGATCACACAGTGTTCAATATACGTTACGGTTTGCGCTTTGCTTGCACAAAGATGTACGTTTAGTTAATTAAATTATTTTATTTATTAATTGCTAACAGATTAGAATTGCGGCAAAAAGCTAGAGTTACAGTTATATCCATCTATGTTCAATGTATCCATGAGTTATAAGCACACTACAATAAATAGATGAATCACGAGAAAACACTTAAATCGCCCATCTCTCCTGTTTATTTTACCTCTTCGGGCATCATATTAATACCGTAGTAGGCGGCAGTTCGAGCAAACGGTCTAAAGACTTGGCAACCCTGTTTGCAATCTACCCCGAAGCTTTCAAATCTTTGTTTTATTACAGGTAAATATTAGTTGGTGTAAACATTCGCTTCTTGATTACTTAATTACTAACTTATTCTTACTACAAGACGAAGGTAATAATAGTCAAAATGTAGGGTTGACTTGATTGTATCAAAAAAGGTCAAATATAAAATCCATGACCTTTCTTTTACCTACGTAGATATCCATCATCATGTCAGCCAATAGACGCCCACTGCTCTCTCAATACTCTCTAGTACACAGATCGGTCATGTGCCGCCCGCATCCAAGGGATTCCCGCGAACTTCACCAGATCGTCGGTCCAACTTGTGGGGGGCCTGCGACGGCTGCAACCTTCTGTACGCGGCCTCTACTCAGGACCTTCCCACCCCAACGGCCGTCTGTTCTCCTCGGGATGTGCCCTGCTTATCGTCACTTTTATCCATACTAATATTATGTCTATTTGTTAGTTCGTATTTCACGGAAAAGAAGGGATGGAGAGTGAAATAGGATACTTTGTGGTAAACAGAATTCCACGCGAACGAAGCTGCGGGCGGTTGTGTAAGTGTTTCATAAATGGAGTAAAATTAGATACCTATCTATTTTCTTTTTTATCGAACTTATCACGCACCTGCTGGTAAGCTATCATGGCTGTAAAACGATATCACTAAAGACCTGTATTTTATTGAATAAATGTGACTGTGACTAACGTCGACTGTTGTTAATTAATAGTTATCACGTGATATTGTCCGAAATTACCCTCCCAAAGAAAAGAGGACAGCAAGTCATTAATAGTAAAAAAACGTTAACAACACCTAACTAATTACTGTCCCGTCATCTCTCTCGCTTGTCACTCGAAACGACAGTTATTAGGTCTCATATATTTTAATGAGTTGAGACAACCTTTAAATGGTCCGTCGCGTTTTCACCGAAAACGTATCTGTCGTATCTCCAAAGATATCAGCGGGAGTCTGGGACACAAAGACCCCTTTTTTTTGGTGACCCAGGGGAAATGCGTTACGCATACTCTTATGTCGGACTCCCCTGCACTCCGCAAGGCACGGAGGGAGGAGGAGACGACGCCAATATGTGCATCTCCTTCCTCTCCGGGTAAGGGGTCCGCTGGTGCCTGGAACGGGGGTTCCACCACCCTCCTACGCCTGTTGGGGACGGCTTAACTCTCCGGACTGTCACCATTCCCTCTCCCGGGATCGGGGCAAGTTCCGTCCGGGAGAAGTCGTGGTGACAGGTTTCGTACCATGGCCCATGACTTCTCTTACTATGTACGATGAGGGAGTCCCAGGGGTTTTAGTCGGTAGACCCCCGCCTTTGACATGAGCGGTATCGACTGACCTTATAAATACGAAACCGTAAAATTGTAAGCGTTTCAAATAAGATTTCATTTCATTGTTTATTTTTTTCTGATAATGAAAATATAGTAACTCATCAGATGCTTATAGGATTCAGAAGTGTGGATCAAGGGTCTGGCTCGATTGGAGAGATACTACGGCCTCAGAAAATGGTGTGAAGTAACACCTGCCTTGTTAAGCGGACAGAGTGAGAGTTCTAGAAGCTCTGTCCCGGGGAAAAGGAGTGAACTTGTCCCTACTGCTTACGTGCGTGATCTGCTGGTGATCTGCTTGTCTGCTCGTCTACTGCTTCATCCTCATTTCATATAATAGATGTCCACTGGATATAGGCCTCCCTCAATGTTCTCCACACAGATCGGTCCTGTGCGGCCCGCATCCAATTGATTCCCGCGACCTTCACCAGATCGTCGGTCCACCTTGTGGGCCTGCTATGGCTCCGACTTCCTGTACATGGCCTCCACTCAAGGACCTTTCCGCTCTAACAGCCATCTGTTCTCCTCGCTATGTGCCCTGTCCATTGCCACTTGAGGCATGCAATCCTTTGAGCTATGTCTGCGACCTTAGTTCTCCTGCGGATTTCGTCATTTCTGATACGATCACGCAAGGAGGCTCCGAGCATAGCCCTTTCCATTGCTCTTTGGGTGACTTTGAGCCTCCTCAATAGGCACATTGTAAGCGGCCATGTTGCGGTTCGGTCACACGTGTAATACTGCCTGCTACTTATTATGACATAAAGGATACGTTTTGATGACATGATATGATATGAGTCCTTTTAAAGTCAGTAGGCTATCTATTCCAAAATTTTGCAAATAATAGTTTTAGACATTTTCTGTTCATAGTGACTCAATAAACCAATAAAAATCAGACTCGTGTAAACAAAATAAAACGTGTCGGCAAACAACTCAGTTGGGTCCATCCAGCTTGATTCTGCGTTGTTTACTGTCGCCGACATTCCCTAAACCGAATCCCGTTTAAATATTGACTAAAACTTTTTGTAGTTCACGAGGATACCCTAACAAACTTCTTTGACTTCGACCAGTCCCAATTTAAGGGAGCCCAAATATGGACGAGAAAATAATAAAGCTTATTTTTATTTTGCGTGAGGTCTTGTTTTGATATATATTAGGACGCGGACAAATATGTAGAATGTCTGAATTGTCTCTTTACTGGATAACACATTGTCGTTGACTTGTGTGTGCTCAGCGCTTGGGTGCATAGAATTATAACAAGACTAGAAACCTAGACTGTGCCCACAATTTGAAGCATCTCAAACGGAGCCGTACGGCTCCAAACGCCCGGACCGCTCCGCAATGTCAATGCCTGTCGAACGCATCTCGCAAAAATTAATTTACTATGACGATTTGTGCTGTTGAATTTTGTCATAATGATTCGGAACAGCATAAGAAGTGTAATAACATCACTTTTCACAGGAAAGCATCCAATATTTCATAGTATTTTGTGTTTTATACGCTAAGAATACAAACGATTTATTAAAATGCTCAGTGTTGCCTGATAATGAAAAAAAATATTTTCCCCATTTCAACTTTATTGTAAGATTTGTTTATTCTGACTGATTAATTTAATCGGTTGCTACTGATGTTTACAGCGTGAAACAGTGTCTCTACAGTATATTGAATCATCAAGCATTGCTTTGTCTTGTTTAATTTAGAATAATTCAATAAAAACCAAAGGTGTTTCCCAATGGTATCAAGGTTATTTGCACACGCCATTCTTGTCACAATCATCTCTTGTATAATTTCGTGTGGTCCCCGGCAGAGTAGAATAGGCCACCCTCACTCTTACCGAGGTGTCGTAAAAGGCGACTAAGGTAAAGCTGCTGGCATGATCATCAGCACCCAGAGAAGGAAAACTCTGCATTTATATCAAAACCCTCGCCAACCCGTCTACCAAGCGTGGTGAGTATGGCAATTACACCTCATGTGATTTGAGCCCGTGCCCCAGCAGTGGGGACTTAAATGGGCTGACGATGATGATAATTTCGAAAATGACCATACTAAACTTAATTCATTCTAGAGATACATAATTGTGACATGAATAACATGGCGAACTCAAAATAAGCTTGAAAAATCATAAATCCTTTTTTATTTTAAATGTCTTGAACATTTTTTCACTACCTTAGTTTCATTATAATTACTTGCCAACTAATTTTATAATTACAGTTAGGTAGATACTTGTAAGCTTTGTTCTAGGTACTATTATAACCAGTACAATTACTACAATAACAATTTCCCATGTTTTAGGGAAATGGGTTGTGACTGGTAACATTAATTAGGATTTTTATGTTGATACTACGTACGTAGTACCAACTTGAAAAACCAAATTTGTGCTTCAAATTTAATGAATAGTATTAAATGTGTTTAAGTATATTATTTTGAAACTCCTTTGTTATCAGATACTCTCTAATCTTAGCGTGTAATTCCCAGTTGCGTCCAAAACTGTCGCTCTGGAACCCAGGGTACGTCTGGACCATGATGCCGGCTCGATCGGAGTAATACCACGTCCTCACAGAAAACCGGCGTGAAGCAGTGCATGCGCTGTGTTTCGCTGCGTGAGTGAGGGTACCGAAGGCCCAATCCAGGGGAAGGGGGGTTAAAAGGTAAGCAGCGCAATTGTGACACCACTGGTGTTGCAGGTGTCCATGGGCGGCGGTAATAAAAAAAAATGATTCTTGATTTTGGGAGGAGGAATCCTAAAATCATAACTATGTGAATTTTCTAGCTATCTCATCAAAATGGTCGTCGAAACGTGAAATAAAAATACCTGCCGTCATGTCGTGCAAGCGTCCCTTAAAACCGCCCGCCCAACTAAAATCAACCACATTGAAGAGCATTCGTTAAACAAACCAGTTTTCACATAGATATGAAGTAAAACTCTTACTACAATTCAATCACTCTTTATTTCGTCCATACAATATTATTGAAAGCTACCACACACCTGCCAATACTACACATTAATCACACTGACACATTACAAAGCTATGGGATCTACCACTGAAGGCCCTTAGGGCTCTAGCTAGCACCCTATGAAATATTTCCACCACTACTTACATTGACGTCCGTCGCCGTCGAGCGCCCGATCCAGAATGACTCGATTCGCCGTAGTGGGGTAAAGCTGGCTTCTCACTAGTGTTGCCAGTAGTGTAATCGATTTATCAAATCGATAATCGATTTATCAAATCGATAATCGATTTACTATCAGGTTAATATTTAATAAATTTAAAACCTAACACTCGACCATCCTGACGTTGTGCATGTCCTCATGCACGTGGTTCACCTAACACTACGGCCAATCGAGTCATTTTACAAATAAAATTTACTATAACAATAACCCTGTCTACTAAGTTTGTGTGTGTGTGTGTGTGTGTGTGTGTGTGTGTGTGTGTGTGTGTGTGTGTGTAAGTGTGTGAGCATGTTTGTGTCTGTGTTTTTATTACTTCCTTTTTCCTTTTATTTCGTGTCTAGATATAATAATGGTGGTAAGTCCTCCTTATTACCACCAATTACATCTAGACTCATATAAACCTTATGATGGTCTTGAACCCTCCTTCTCAAGTATCATCACAAGGAGTAAGTTATGTGTATGTGTGTGTGTCCTTCAATCAACATCTAAGGGTACTTTGTTCACCTGTTAATCTTCCTTCATCATTCTTAAGTTCACTTCTAGATATAATAATGGCGGTGAGTCATAGCCAATTATAATATCTAGATTCATATAAACCTTGTGGTGGCCTTGAATCCTCCTTCTCAAGTATCATCACAAGGAGTAGTTAGTGTGCGTGTGTATATGAGTATTCATGTGTGAAGGTATGACCAACTAATGTCTAGCTTGTCTAAAATGTTTCATATTTCTAAATGAACGTGAGTCCTCCTTATCACGTATTATCTTTTACCATCTCCTAAATCAAATCTTGTCCTATAAATTTCCATTTGTTCCTTACAGCTTTAAATGAAACTAGATCATAACAATGATTTAATTTCGGCAACAAAATACAAACTGTACCTACATTTTAACTATTATAATATTAGGTAATTAGCACTCATTTCATTATACAATAATTACCTATATATTCCAAACAAACAACAAAAATATCATTTATTCTTATAATCTTCTCTGAATAGGCATACACATTCAAACAATCAAAAACATTTTATAATAAACTAGGTATGTACTCGCTTATACATAAGTACCTTTATTTGTACGGGCTTTTATACGCTCTACTCTTATTTCATTTAATTACAATAGATATATATAAATAACTATTACAGCAGGTATAAGTAAGAATTCTCTATGCATAACTAGTTAGCTTCACAAAATAAACACACATTTTGTAACAGGTACTTAACTTATTTTTATATATCATATAATATTAAGAATACGAATTCCTTCCAGTACCTAATAGTAATTTTAATACAAATAGATTTTACAATCATATAAATTCAATTTGGAGCATACCACCTATTAATGATAACTCTATACAAAAAAATATTCTACACATACCATGCTACGTAGGTATAATAACCAACTTAAATAGTATTAAATTATACAGGCATCAATTAAACAAGTGTTTAACACACCGATAATTGCCCCGACCGCGAATCAACCCATAACACTTGGTATATAAGGTGGGATCGTTATCAAACACGTCATTGGCAAGTAGTACATTTACAAAAATATGGTTTAACGAGATGCCGGAGCTACTCTTCTACTTCATCATTACTACTATTATCTCCATCGCAATCATTAACGTTAAGGGCAGCCACATGGACCCATGGCAACATCCGATCGACAGCCACAGTGGTATTGCGCTTATTCTTAGAGGAAGTTAATCCAGGAATGGCAGAAACTCTATAACGATCATTTCCCAAAACAGCAGTAACGCGATAAGGTCCGACATAAGATGATATGAGCTTCTTGCTCTTACCATCGTTGTTAAAAGTAGTCCTCGTTATTTTTACTAAATCTCCCTCATTATATAACCGAGCTGGACGCCTACTCCTATCATAATTCCGTTTTTGCTTTTCCTGCTCCTCATCTATCCTATCTTTCACATCCTCACGAATAGTTTGTAAATCAGTTTGCTCCCTTACCTCACTCACAATTTCATTCATACTAGGGTTAATCTCAGAGTGTATATTCGTACCAAACATTACCTCTGCGGGCGTTCTGCCAGTAGTTTTATGACAGGTATTATTTATGCCCCACTGAACCCTGCCTACCTTGTCGTCCCAGTCCTTTTCATCAAAATTGAGATTCTGGGCCTTAAGCGAATTCAAGATAGTGCGATTATAACGCTCTACCTGCCCATTGGATCTTGGGCTGGCGACTGCGTTGAGAATATGTTTTATCCCTTTATCTTTGCAAATCTTTTGAAAACGTGTGATGTAAAACTTGTTCCTCTATCACTAATTAAGCGATCGGGGTTCCTAAACGTATAGAAAATGTCTTCAAGGATTTTAATTGTTATTAAGGACTTCGTGTTACGAACTGGTTTGATAAAAACAAATTTCGTGAATGAATCAACGATCACCAGAAGGTAAGAATGTCCTCTTTTTGAGCGTACAAAAGGGCCAAGGTGGTCAACATGGAGGGTATGAAAAGGCACTTCCACTTTTTCTATCGGGTGCAGAAACCCTTCGTTTGAAGTACCTTTCTTAGCATAAGCACACTCAATGCATGCCTGAACGTACTTCTTCACGAATTTAGCCATTTTAGGGAACCAATACATCTTTTTAAGACGTTCTAGAGTCTTTTCGACGCCAAAATGGCCAATTTCGTCGTGGTTAAGGCGACATAGTTGCCACCTTGCTCCCTTTGGGACTACCCATCGCAAATTCCCTTTATCCCCCTCTACGCACCTATACAATTTATCGTCTCGTATCACATAATTATCTCGGATGTAGTTAAGCCCGTCAGCGTCTATATTGGTGGTCAAGATATCATGTATTCTACGAAGTTCAGAGTCTCCTAGCTGTAATGTCTGTAGCCAATCTTGACTGCTGATGGACATCACACCCGGAAACCCATCCGCCGAACTAACTGCACCTTCAGAGTCGTGTATCGGGTTTCGCGACAGAGCGTCTACATGCGCCATCTTAGCGCCGGGACGATACTCGATAGAGCATTGGAACTCTTGTAGGAGAAGCCACCATCGGGCTACGCGCGGAATCAGATCACGCTTGGAGAAAGTTGAACGCAAGGCGTTACAATCTGTAACTATTTTAAACGGTCTACCCAGCAAATATATTCTGAACTTTTTCAGCGAGCATACCACAGCCAGCGTTTCAAGCTCATATGCATGAAAATTCTTTTCTTCAGGTGAATTTTGGCGGCTGTAATATGCTACAGGCTGAAATGGACCATCCTTGCGGGTTCGCTGCATCAGGATGCCACCAATACCAATTTTGCTGGCATCCGTATGCAGCTCAGTCTCCGCATTCGGATCATAGATAGCCAGTATAGGCCTATGCACTAACCTGTCTTTAAGCAAATTGAACGCTTGCTCCTGTTCTTGTCCCCACACAAATTGAACTTCCTTCTTGAGCAATTTAGTAAGTGGATTAGCTAAAGTTGCAAAATCCCTTATAAATTTCCTAAAATATCCCACGAGCCCCAGAAATTGGCGAACTGCATGTACGGAGCTTGGGCAAGGAAAATCTTGAACAGACTTTACCTTTTTATCGCCAGGGCGCACACCTTCGGCACTAATTTCGTACCCCAAATATAGTACCTGATTTCGAAGAAAATCGCATTTAGATAAGTTCAGGGTTAAGTTAGCTTGTTCTATCAAACCCAATACCTTTTCTAACCTATCTAAACATTCCTCGATACTTTTTTCATAGATCAGGACGTCGTCAATATAAGCGGTTGCCTCTGAGAAACGGGCAGACCCTAGCACCTTATTCATCATGCGCTGGAAAACAGCAGGCGCATTGGCTAGCCCGAACGGCATACGATTAAATTCGTATTGGCCGTCAGGGGTGACGAATGAGGTAAGTGACCTTGACTCTTCAGATATGGGCACCTGATAATAGCCCGATGCCAAGTCAAGGGTAATAAAATAGGCTTGTCCTGATAGACGAGCGATTTCGTCTTCTATGACTGGCATCGGATATCTCTCCTTGACTGTAACTGAGTTCAATAACCTATAATCTACGCATAGCCTTTGATTTCCATCCTTCTTCCGCACTAAGATTATAGGACTTGCGTACTCGGACACGGACTCTCTTACAATCCCAGCTTCAAGCATTTCCCCAACCATGCCTCTAACTTTCTCGCGTTCAGCGTGAGACAATCTATAAGGTCTATAGACGACTGGTCGAGAACTATTAAGTTCTATGTGCATCTCTGTCGCGTTAGTACATCCTAATTCCTTAATGCATGTTGCGAAACAATGCTTGTATTGATTTAATAATCCTAACAACCGTTTTCTCTGAACTTCATTAGCCGCATCGCCTACATTAACCTGCTTTTCGTCAATATCTTTATGTTCCAAACTTATCTCTGGCAATAATGTATTTATACGCCTCACAATATGTATCTTAGTGCCCCTGCTCATGTTAGTTCCCTCCAATAACAAACACGATCCTAATATAGGAGTGACATTGATGTATAACAATCCCTGCTTAACACTATATACCCCCCCACTAACCATGGCTTGCCTAGTTGGTTTCCCTACTATTCCCCCATGAAGCAACACACTACAGTTCATCAAATTAGTTGAACAAGCTTTCACTGAGGCAGGTCCGCAAATTACTATATCTGAGTAAAGTTTGATAGAAATAGCGTCTTCTTCAGTTTTATCTAGATGTGGAAAAGGTAGCTCAGAATTAATATCGTAAAATTGTAAACTGTTCGAATTTTTGTATACTATTACATGTGGTTGCTCCGTGAAAGATTGTCCAACCAACAACGGTACATCGAGGTAACCATCGTCTACCACTTGACAAACAACACACGCCCTGACGCCATCAATACTTATCTCTACATCCGCCCCACCATGAGACTGGACAATACTATTACCAAACCCCCTGAGTGGAGTCGAATTTTTATCACATATTAAGCCCAATGCAGAGGCTGCGGATAGAGTGATCAAGGTCACTTCACTGCCAAGGTCAATGAAGGATTTTAAGGGGATGTTATTTACTTTGCTTTCCTTGATAAACTTTGAGTTTGATTCAGCGGTAGAAATACGCATGGTTTTCTGCACAGGAGCACTGTTATCTATCCTAGTTACTTTTTCCGGCCTATTTAGTATACAATTGTCGCTCTTATGCCCAAACTTTCGGCATTTTACACACTGAATCAAAGGTTTAGGGCATTTTAAATAAGGATGCCCCTTTTCTTTGCAGTCAAAACAGACTACCTCTTGACCATAATTCATATTAGTCCTATTAGATCTGTTAAGGTAATTATTAGGGGAGTTATTTGAATCGGAGGTTGCCCTGCCTCTCACGTGACTACGCTCAATATAAGAAGGCGTTTCTTTGTTACTCATAAGAAATTGTAAGAGTTGCTCTGGTTGAGTACACCTCAAAGCATTAGCGCTAGACCTAATAGTTTTAGGGTACTAATTAAACAAGCTTCTTTTTAATAGCATTATTCGCCTCAGAAAATATATGTTACCTTCTAAATTACTAAGTCGGCCACAACCAATGCGCGTCTCAATAATAGTATCTCAGACACTAGTTATCTTATATGTAAGCCACTGTAAATATAACTCAGCATAGTGGTTATTTTTTAGCATCTAAATTCGTGGCATGCATTCAAATGGGAAGCTTCTAAAGTATTAATATTTGACACCAAAATAGTAAGAATATTAGCCTCTAATTGCATAATTTAGTATGAATAAAATGTAACTCATCCTACATTAATCGATTGTTAAATGTACCTAAAATTGTCATCAAATAGTATAATTAAAGCCACTACATATTATTATTATGTATTACACATGAACTATTAAGGACAGTCAGCCAGAGCGTTGGTAGCCTAGTGGTTTAGAACGCGCCCTCCATGTGGAGGGTCGATTTCTCTAGATTTTTCAAATCTATGTGCATATTTCTATATTTACCTCGGCGGTGAAGGAAAACATCGTGAGGAAACCTGCTCGTTTGGGATAGTTTCGGAAGCGTGTAACCATGATTCAGTTAGTCTTGTTCCTCTGTCAAAGGGTTGCGAAGGTCAGACGGCAGTCGTATTTACCAGGCTCCCCAAATCCTGAATCATGATCAAAGCATACCCTGGACTCCAAAGCCCAGCTTTGGACTCAACCGGGAATTATACGCAAATATGAAGAAGAAGAAGAACTATTAAGGACAGTCATAGTAAAACCATTTATTTATGCAAATCAATTTGTGTATTAATATGTGTAACAAGTACAATCATTTATAGAAAGTATTTAATAAACATTAACACGTATAATTACGTGATTAAAAGAAAAAGAAAATAAGGGCAGGCACAAGTATCGGGTCGGCACAAGTATCGAATAGCGCTCTCTGATTGGTGCAAATGGCCGGTTGCTGTCATGTCGCGCACTCGCGCCAAATCGTTAAGTGGCTATTTTCACGATAAAAGAATATGAAGTATTATTTTACATGTAAAGTTATAATATATGATGTTGAGTATTGAATCTTGAATACATATTTTTTGAGGAGCTTGTATTGAAGCTGTAAAACGTAATATGGTGATGTGTTACAAATTTCGTGGCTGAGTTAGTAAATTAGTTTGCAATGCATAAATCAGAAGGACAAGGAAAATTAATTGTTGATATTGACTTGACGCTTTCTTTAACATTTTTAGTTGGCGTTGTAAAGAAGATGAATCAGTTAATTAAAGGCTATGTCAATTTCCCGGTGCTTAGTTAGTTAATTAGAAGTTTGCGCGCGTGGCCAAATAAAAATTCTGTGGCCTTGTTTATTATTTCTCATAGTTTTATCTGTGAGCCCATGTATTATACAATCCACTGCTCGTTTGCCATCAATGTCACATCGATTTAATAAGGCTAGCTTTTCGTAATAGTAGATCTCTAACGGCTCGTTAAACCTACTTTTCCGTTTCAGCATATCCTCCAAGGTTTGGCCGTAATTTTGTTCGAAAGGATATGCATTTATTAATTTTTGTTGCCATTCCGGCCAAGTATAAAGTATGGAATTCAGACTCTCGTACCAAGTTTTGGCCAATCCTTGGAGTTTCTGCATTGCAAAATGTATAACAGTCCTCTCATCCCACCCGTAGACAGTGGCACATTCGTTAACTTTACGCAACCAAATATCCGTTGTTTGACTTTTGGAAGAAGGATCAAAATCAGGTAATATGTTTTTATGACTAAGGTTATTGGGTTGAGACGACAATGCCACTGTCGACGGCTCGGGTTTAGATCTTATTGATTTTAAAATATCTACTATATCCCTAGTTGAAAAATTAGGAGAATCTGACCGTTTGGACTGGAGTGGCGCCGCTGCTGTACCACGACGCTCTGCTGGGCTGCATGTACGGCGAGAGGTCTGCAGCTGGCTCCTTCCGCGACGCCCTGACTGCTCCGCTTCATCACTCCTGCGTTTACGATTTTCCGGTGTATAGCGCTCATGTAGCTCCAGGCGTTCGCTGCGTAGTTGACTCTCGAGGGCTCTCAATCGTCCACGCTCCCTTTCTATTTCCCGCTCTAATAGGCTCCTAGTATAGCTACGCCTTCGTTCCAGAGAGCGCGAGCGGCTACGGCTTCGGCGAGCGCTGTTTTCCTTGCGTACTTGGCTTCGACTCGGTCTTTCTTCCTGTTGGCTGGGACCAGCTTCGGAATGTTCCAGCGCTGGTAAACTTCCGGCATACCCGCGCGTTCGGTCGGGAGTTCGCAAACGGCTACGACTTCGAGCACCCTGGTTTTCTCTGCGTGTGCGACTCCGACTTCGTCTATCCCGCCCACGCCCATCTTGATAGCGCTGAGGCGTTGATAGGCGTCTTAACGGCGGAAGCTCTTCTTCATGCGGCATGATTTTCTGAAACTCGAAACCAAAAAGTTACACTGTTGCCCTTGAAATTCACTAAAATTCATGTAAAGACTACTAAATAAGGATAAGAACTAAAGTATGTTGTTGAATTTAACAGTTAAAAGCAAAAATAAAAATTTAAACTTTATTTGTCAATATCTCGGAAACGGGGCTTCCTAGCTCAAAAATAGCAAAATTTTCACCCCCGTAGACCCCAACCGACACTACGGTGAAACTATATAACAGGCTTGCAATGACCTTCAAATCGAAATTCACTTTTTGACCTTGAAAATTTGAAAATAATTTTAATTGCAAATATCTCGAGAACGGAGCTTTCTAGCTCAAAAATAACAAAATTTTCACCCCCGTAGACCCCAACCGGAACTACGGTGAAACTATATAACAGGCTTGCAATGACCTTCAAATCGAAATTCACTTTTTGACCTTGAAAATTTGAGAATAGTTTTAATTGCAATTATCTCGAAAACGGAGCTGTCTGGCTCAAAATAACAAAATTTTAGCCCCCGTAGCAGGTTTGAATGACCTTCAAAGCGACCTTCACCTTTTCGAATGGTAGATTTCGCCAGTTTTCTAAATAATTAAGGATTATGTTTTAAATAACTAATCTTTAAATTCAATGGTTATCTTCAGACTTTCGAATGACCTTGAAAGCGTAAATGATAAAAGTGAGGCCTTGTACAAGAAATAAGCTAATAAAACTTGTGGGCTGGCATATCCCACTTCTGAATTGAAGTAAAACTCTTACTACAATTCAATCACTCTTTATTTCGTCCATACAATATTATTGAAAGCTACCACACACCTGCCAATACTACACATTAATCACACTGACACATTACAAAGCTATGGGATCTACCACTGAAGGCCCTTAGGGCTCTAGCTAGCACCCTATGAAATATTTCCACCACTACTTACATTGACGTCCGTCGCCGTCGAGCGCCCGATCCAGAATGACTCGATTCGCCGTAGTGGGGTAAAGCTGGCTTCTCACTAGTGTTGCCAGTAGTGTAATCGATTTATCAAATCGATAATCGATTTATCAAATCGATAATCGATTTACTATCAGGTTAATATTTAATAAATTTAAAACCTAACAGATATTCACAGAGGTATATCTAGAAGAGACCGGAACAAAAGGTAATTTAAAATAAGTTTTTTAAAATTAGTCTCCTATGCTATATTGCTATATTGCTTTTCTTGGTTTAGTCATAGATTCAATTCTGACATGGCAACACCATGTTGATCTGGTATGTCAGAGGATAAGCAGATTTGTATACGCTCTCTATCGTCTTACTTAGTTAGCTACCCAGAGGACAGCACTGATGGCAAATCATGGTTATGTATGTTCTGTCCTGAGATATGGTCTCATTTTGTGGGGAAATGCGACAAATGTTAAGCGAGTCTTCATTCTGCCAAAGACATGCATTAGATCGATTTGTGGTGTCGGGCAACTAGAATCATGCAATCTTCAAACTTTTACACATCCTTCTGAGGGAGGAATGTACTCTTAGGCATGTATTCGTATGTTAACCTATTTTATCCAATATTTATGCTCATGTATCATCCATAATTAACAAAGTATGTTACCAACTATCGACTTTGATGCATCTCCTTAAACACCACCTTTACCCTGGCGATCCTGCCTAAAGGTGCGGTGCGCGCGTGTATCCCTTAAACGGACTTGCTCGTATGAACTTTTAGTGCTCGTATGAACGTTGACTGACCGGATGGCGCAATTGGTAGTGACCCTGCCTCTTACGCCAAAGGTCGTGGGTTCGATCCCCACCGTGGACAAACATTCGTGCAATGAACACTTGTATTTGTTCGGTGTCTGGGTGTAATATATGTACATATTTGTGTTCCTCTGTTGTCTGATATCTGTAACACAAGTGCTAAAGCTATTTAGTACGGAATCAGGTCAACGTATGAGATGTTGTGAGAATTATTATTATTATTATTAAACAATGTTTGCGATGTATTATTCTTCTGAAACTAGTTCTGTACAACAAAGCCAAAGGCACGAAACGACCAATGTTTTGTTATTGATTATTTGTGCCGTGTTAGTGCTGGGAATATTGGGCCTAGCATATAAATTTGCTAAGATCTGCCATGATACGCAGATTCAGCGACGTCTGAATAACCATAAAATGATGAGATATTCAAGTATAATTCGGCGACATCAATTGAAGCCAGAAAGTGTTTGACTCGAAGTGAAAAGAGAGTGAAAAATATGTGGCGTTGTGATCATCAGTGTGTGGTTAGCATAATTAACTGTAAGTAACTTTATATAATCGCATTTATCGGCATGTAAGTAATCATCATACGTGTAGGTATCTAATAATCCTACAAGGTGCATAATCAACTTAAAGATCTTATATTATAACGGCTATGTCAAAAATTATAACTATTTGTATTCATCTCCTAAAACACCACCTTTACACTTAAATTACTATCTCTTTACATACTAGAAATTTTCTTATTTACAAAAAAAAATACATGAATCTTTTCTTAAAAAAATATGAAAATAGTAAGTTTGGCTAGAGGAGATACCCATGGAAATTGGCTGTACCATGCACCCTCTGCGACAACCTGTTTTGCTAGAAACTGATATAGCATGTGTATCCATTTGTACTAGTTGCTTCCAAATTGTATTCAAAATTTACCAGTTAGTGCATTCAGATCAGAAGGATTATGTTTGTAATTATGATACTTACATTGCTTTTATGACATTCAGGAATTTACAAAATTTTGCCGTGAAAGAAATATAAAAATGCGTGTACCTAATTCAAATTAATTCAAACAGTATATAACAGACGAATTTTAAAAAATAACTTATTTATATCTGACATGTTAATTGGATTTAATTTTTTTATTCAGTTTGTAACTTTATTGTTTTTATGTATTTTATGCAAAATTTTGTTTTTTAATTTTTTTATTATTTGGTGCTTATCTTCGAATTCTTGCTGTATTTATTCTATTGACATAATATATCGACTATTAGCATTAACATCTAAATATTAATTGACAATCAATTGTTAGTATGATTTATTTATTAATGAAATGTGGATTGTTTAATGGAATGTATTTAATTTTTTTTTGTAATTTGATACCTATAATTGCACTTAGCTGAAATAATTAGGACGGACATAGTTGCTTGTCGAGAAATCGACTAAATATGCGTAAATGACTACTTATAGAATAAGACCAAAAATGTACCATATTTTATGCAAATAAAGATTATTTGTGTATTTTTGATAATAGGATCGCTCCTGCTAATAGTTAAGTCCATTATCGAAGTGACGTGTTAATAAACCTGAAAACCACTAATAAATTAAACAAAAAACTACTCAGTTAGGTCTCCAGGTAACTTAAAAAAATAATACCTGAGTTTTCCTGTTAAGAAATTCTCAGTCTCATCCGAAACATTAGTGGAGTCACACTGCGCCTATGATTGAGCCAAATGTATGCACGCCTGTTGATAAGGAAGTATACTTATATAAGATCCACCACAAATGCAATGCTCTCATAGATAAACCCTTACATCTGGTTATAGTCGCACACATGCGTGGAGTAGTTCTTTTGACGACCCGACCAATCTTTTCTCTTTCCTTCCAAGTTAGACGTAACACAGTGCAGACCCTAGTTTTGCTTATGTACATTTTTTGATACGTCATCTGCAAAAATATTTTGACTTTGCAACTTGTCACAGTACTACCGTCCGTATTCGTGTAGAAAAGTAGAAGTCAGATTAACTAACTATTATAAGTTACAACTAAAAGGCAACTTTAGGGTAAAATATTATTATAAGGGAATAAAGAGTGCACTTGTATTTGCGCACACACTTGAGCACTATAATGTATCCTGCAAAAGTAGCTGATCGTTGAGATCGGTTGAAGGATATTATTTTTATTATTATGACAAGGTATTAAAGTGTTTACATTTCTTTGCAGCCAACCGTACCTTCTTTAAACATAGGTAGGCCTTATATGTCAGTTCCAGTAAACCTAAACCTCTGTGAGCACTCAACGGCGAGGTAAAGTCCATTCGTGACTAGTAATACAGATACTGAATTTAATAACCCACTCTGGTTTGAGCAGATATTCCTATTCCGGGACCGTATCGAGGCTTTTATGAGCGACTTTCTTTCATCTTTTCATATCCTGCTCATTCATAATTTAGGAGCTGATAAAGCTTCACATAATATTATGCTCAAATTAGTATCTTTTGTAACATAATCCTGTTTCTAAACACGGTACCTACGTTTAGACTACTATCCAGGATTTAGCAAGTTTGGTAATTTCTTCCATCGAAATAACTCCCGTCTTATCTTCATAATCCTTGAACAGGGCAGCTGAACAGTGAACGAGGCCAAATAGATCATGGTTAGGTACATTCAAAATCATCATTCAGAATCATTTGACGACCCGTTTGGAACAGTGGTAGTGAGCGCTGCCTCTGATGCAAGGGTTGCGGGTTCGATCCGCGCACAGTGCAAACATTTGTGTGCATGAACACATCTGTTTGTATTGGTCTAGGTGTTATCTATGTATTATAAGTATGTATTTACAAAATGTATATAATTGTAATCCCACTGTTGATTCTGATATCCGTAACACAGGTGCTTGAGCTACCTATCTCGGAGTCAGATCAATGTATGTGATGTTGTGAAATATTTATTTATTTATTTATCATTGTATTTTTTTTTTCTGGAAAAAATATGAAAGTAGGTACCTAATGGGTCTCTCCTACAATAAATCGATTACAGGCAGGTAAGCAGCCGTTCTTTAGCTAATAAGATACGTGGTATACTATATGAAACCAATAAATATAAATATTATGATTATGTCGAAGATATTGTAAGTTTGTTTGTTTGTCATTTTTTCAGCTGATTATAAGAACCATAATCTACCATTTTCCACAAGAAAACAATACGTTATCATAGAATTTCAAAAAATTCAAGCCTTTTTCTACATACAAAGGGTTATTACCTCTTTAGGAAAAATTTCCAATACTCCATATTCAACAATGACACAGGGAGGCTTTCATTCAATTTGCAAAAAATACCACTTATCTTATTTCCAAATAAAACACGTTATGGTAAAAAATAATAAGCAAAAATGTTAAGAATGATTGATACGCTCCGGTTTCCGCCGAATATCTGGCAATATCACATTTATTCTTTTGTATTTCCACTGGAAACAAACAAATTGTGTAGCGGCTTTCGTAAAGGTTTTAGACATGAAGCATGAAAAAATATGAGTACCTACGAAAAAGTGCGCCAATATGTAAAGGTACTCTGTGAATTGAGACGTAGGTAGGTCATGGGTTAGGCTCCGCGCAAACGGGCCGCCGTCCACTGCCTCCGAATTTCGCCTATAGCTAGTCATGATTTTAATGCGTTTTCTATTTACGAGTCGTACACGTGTAGTGTAATTTAGTCTCTGTGACACTTCATCGGCGGCAGTTATAAGTGTCCGCGATATGAGAACAGTGGTGGCTACTCGTTACTTGAAACATGTGAGTTTTTTGCTGGTTCTTCTTGGTCCGTCAATATTCCTGTGGCGATTAGACTGTATGTATATAAAACGCTGACGAGGGGATGCCAATAAAAAATCCTGTTATCAGCAAAACTATAGTGTAATTCCACAGGTTCACAGATACTAACGATCAATGATAAAAGCAAAACAATAATTAAATCAAAATCAGTAAAAAGTATAAAAACATATACAATATAAAAGAGGTTAGTCCAGCCGTTGATCCTCAACAATTCCGAATCTGCAGTTGATTACGTATATGATTCACATGGTCTTTTTTATTTTCACTTGAAACACCAACATGACCACTAATGTGCCACTGCTCCCGGTGGGGCAGTGGCGCCTAATGAGAGGGAGGTCCCTCTCATCTTTCTACCCTTCAATTATCCTCTAAGCGGCCGCTAAATCCTCTTTCTTTTAAGCCATCGTGAACAGCTCATCACACGAATTTTTTTTTCATTTATTTTGGCACAAACAGTCTTAACTTAACTTGAGCTTGTTTACAGAATACTAGTATTAGGTACATAATGGTAATGGTAAAACATTCTTTATTAGGGCATCCCTGCAAATGTTAAGAGAAAATAACTGACGGAATTGGCTAGACTGTAAAGCTAACGCTAACGGCCGCACTCAGAGACGTCAAATTAACTTAAAGTTAATTTGACGTCAAATTAACTTAAAGTTAATTTGACGTCTCTGGGTGCGGCCGTTACTGGGTTTGGTACTTAAGAAAAAAAATATTGACACTTATTTCAATAAGCATAAAGACTCTCCATAATTAAGTAAGTGAACATTTAGCGTAATTGACGTCTCTGAGTGCGGCAGCAAGTAAGTGAAGTAAAGTTACAGTCGTTCAAAAACCGCCGGTGTTAAGCGTTTTTTCGACCTACGGATGTTGTGAATTGTTGCGGCCATCAACTATGTACTATTAAAGGCCACTGACCTCTCGTGGCAGCCACCGACCTCGTTCGTATGCGCAGTACCAAAGGCGTGACAGCAAGCAGTGGCTGTTGGTGGCCCGTGTGCGCGGAGTCTTAGTGAAACTCTTGTGTTTTTCTCAGTCGTTTCATTTTTGTTCAAATGGTCGAAGAGTTGACTGTCTGAGTTAGCTGAAGAAAAATACCTCACGATATCCCGTCATCTCTAACTGTTAGCTGGTATGCTGGACTACTCGTGCAAAGGTTCACTCCTGATCCACCTGTTGCAGTCTAATGCTGAACATAGGCCTCTCCTAAAGTTCGCCACTCCGATCGATCTTACTCTTACCGATCGGCTACTCGCATTCAGCTTCTACCAGTCATCTTGCGCAAATCGTCCTACCATCTGGCCTCAAAGCATCCTACACGACATTTACCTATCACTCTCCACTTTCCTAATTTGATCGATCTACGTAGTCTAGAGCTCTCTATCTCTATTATAATATATCTCATTGTTACGTCTTGAGATAGTTATGTCCTATAAGTTTTAGTTTACGCCAATTCTAACCACTGTAGACATTGTTGTCTCAAATTTCATGAAGTTTAATATAGAAAAGTTAATACTTCAAAACAATGGGATTTTCAACTACAGGAATACATCTGCTAGGGTTACTACCGACTGGCCCGATGGCGTATTTGGTAGTGATTCTACCTTATATTTTGTAAAATCACGAGCTTAGTCAAATACCCTACGAGGGCATTATACTAATGAAGATAAATATTTTTCCCCAAAGAACAAAAAGAAAATCTAACCATGAAAAGACAATTCCCGTGCTGATTGTATAAATCAGCTAACTACTTTTGTAAGGGAAGGTGTTTTTATTTCTTGAGATCATACCCTATGTTCCTTGGGAAAATTGTTAGTTTGCAATGCTCTCGAAAAGTTTCTCAAACATTCAAATATCCATTGTGTAAAATCACACCTAGACACTGAACATGCTGTTCTTCTCAAGAATGTTTGTCCATAAATGAGGCAGGGTGCTACCTAATTTAATTAGGATAAAGTATAAACTCCCATGAAACACGAGCAGGCATGTCGTTCTATTTTGACTGACGCCCACGCGCGTCAGCCGCCTACGGGCCTGCTCTGAATGCTCCAGTGAACCAAACACGGTGTAGTGCTAGGTTTTTAACATTTCCAACGTACGTTGGTGCCGTTAATACGTCTACGTATGTTAGTAGACACATATAGCGCGTTAAGAGGTGATTGCGTTTACTTTTGCTATTTTGTGGTGGGTACTTCAGTCCCGAGACTATGTATACTGCAACAAATGGACGCACATCAGCAAACGAAAATGCAGCATATTTAACTACAACCACTACGTCAAGAGTGAACGACTAAAGAGGAGAAAGCCTTTCAATAAGACGGTTTTTTTATGTGATAAGTGGCAGATGAGCAGACGGCTCGTCTGATGGTAAGCGATTGCAGCCGCCCAAAGACACCCGCGACACCTAAAATCCCCATTTCCCCCGTATTGAACACAAGTTTGACGACCCATTTGGATCAGTGGTGGTGAATGCTGCCTTTGGTGCAAGGGTTGCGGGTTCGATCCCCGCACATTACGAACATTTGTGTGCATGAACATGTCTGTTTGTATTGATCTGGGTGTTTCTATGTATTATAAGTATGTATTAACAAAAGAAAAGTATTATATGTATATATTTGTATTTCCGCTGTTGGTTTTGATATCCTTAACACAGTTGCTTGAGCTGCCTATCTCGGAGTCAGATCAATGTATGTGATGTTGTGAAAGATTTATTTTAAATTTTAATTACTATAAATACAACCGGCTTCCAAAAGTAATCTGATTTCGCCGATGTTCATGGGCGGAGTTGATTACTTACCATCAGGTGACCCGCTTGCTCGTTTGTTGCTACAACAAAAAAGTACCTAAGCGTTCACTTCAATGGCTTCAGACTTTATGCGAAACACAAAACGCGAACATAAACATTAGCGTATGCTTCCCAACCAGTGAACGAATATTCGTTCTCTGTTCCCAACAGACTCCGAGCCAAACATTCATTCATGTCAGGCGTATTTCCCTCCAGTTCACGCGCTAGTACTTCGATAATATTAAGTAGGCAGATGTAGGCAAGGGAAGATCGGGAGTAATTTATTTCTGAGGAACAGTTCGCTGTTGAAGTTACACGCACGTGTGCGCATGAAAAATTATGCGAAGTAGTGATGTGGGGTCGACAGTGGCGATTTGCTTAAGTGACTTTTAAGGCGGGTCACAGTTGATAATCCTCTGATACGGCGGCCGATCTCATTGAGTAGCCACATATACAGGTTGTAGGATATTGGTAATGTGGGAGAGCCAAGGCTAGACCGGAGTGACACCACAGAAAACCGATTAGTTCAGTTTACCTTTAATAATATGAATTTTGAACGCCCTGTTGGTCTAGTGGTTTAACACGATATTTATTATGTGCACTCACATATTTGGCTCGACGTTTCGGCTACGTTACAGCAGCCGTGGTCACGAGCGGACTGGCGGAGCACGGCGTCGTCTGCTGGGGCCGGGCTGTGAATCTACGGACACCTTCACATTTTTTGATATTAATTCGCCACTTGATGAATCGTCAGTGAAGCTACTCCTTACTAGTATTGATACATTGTAGTTATAATGCAACGCGAAAATCTAAAAAACTAAAAAAAAAAAAACTAGTGGTTTAAGTCATCATCATCATCGTCAGCCCATTTAAGTCCCCACTGCTGGGGCACGGGTCCCCCTCAATCACATGAGGGGTAATTGCCATACTCACCACGCTTGGCAGACGGGTTGGCGAGGGTTTTGATATAAATGCAGAGTTTTCCTTCTCTGGCACCGGTTTAAGTACCGGATCGTGATCTCGGGGTCTTGGGTTCGATTCCCGAGTCGAGCGAAAAGTATGTTTCGAATTTTTCGAACATCGCTCGGATTTGTGATCACCAATCCGCATTTGGCAAGCGTGGTGATTAAGCCTAATCTAATCATAGAAGCGATGACTTGATTTCTATGATGGAGGCCTTTGCCCTGCAATGGGACAGTTTATAGGCTGATACTTTACTTTACTTTACATCATAGAAGCGATGACTTGATTTCTATGATGGAGACCTTTGCCCTGCAATGGGACAGTTTATAAGCAGATACTTTACTTTTTTTTTAATATGAACTTTTTTAGGTACTTCAATCTGTAACTGGAGGTTGCGATCTAAGAAGAAGCTTGAACATTATCAACGTCAAAAGATCTGCCCCTCCACAGAACAGAACTCAGTCGTCCCTACAAAAGGTAATAAAGAGTAGAACACACGAAATATTTATTCCTTACAACATTGCATTTTTATTTCTCAACTAGCTTTTGCCCGCGACTTCGTCTGCGTTCACACAATATCTTTATAAATTATAGCCTATGTGTTATTCTGATCTATAAGCTACATTACTGTAAAGTTTCATTAAAATCCGTTTAGTAGTTTTTGCGTGAAAGAGGAACAAACATCCATACATCCATCCAAACAAACTTTCGCCTTTATAATATTAGTAAGGAGTAAGGATAACATAACCACAAACATATTTCCTAGGTAATTTGTGATTAGTCTGTGAATCAAATGCAGGGCCTTGGCCCTACCTGCACATCACTAAAAGTAACGTCTTATGGTGATGGATCAAGCTCATATTAAGCAGTAAATGGACGTGAATGATGAGAGACGCCCTAAAAAATTTACCCGTTTCAGATCTGACATCTCTTTATTTCCGGGGTTATTTCTCTCTGGAGAAAAGCAAAAGTTTCATTTGTGGGATAAAGTTACCATCAGGTGAGCCGTCTGCTCGTTCGTTTGCCATAATGTAAAAAAAAGTAAAATAAAGATCAGTAATGTATTGTGAAAGGTTTCAAAAGGTTAGTACGTAATCTGAATGCCTCGGTGGCGCAGTAGTTAGTGGGTCGCACTTTAAAAGCGACGGCTGCGCATGAGGTCCCTGGTTCGATCTCCGGGTCGGGCCAAAAATTTGTTCCTAAGTTTTCCGGTAAGAAATTCTTAGTGACAGCCCGGAGTCTGGAAGTTGGCGGTCTCGTACCCCCGTGAAAGCACGTTAAGGTTTTGGTCCTGCGCCCGAACCCTCTTCGGTCGTGTCACAGTAGTGTCCCATCGGAATATGAGGATAAGGGTGTGCACTTGTGTTTGCGCACACACTTGAACACTATAATATATCCTGAGAACTTGGCTGATCGTTGAGATTGGCCGCCACGTAGCCGTAATCGGTTGGAGGATATTACGTAATCTGAGTGTAGTAATAATCCTGACCAAAATAATGGTATTGAATTTGACAGATTCCAACCTCCATCCATAAACCCGGTTGCGTTCTAAGCTGTAGCTTCAGCGCCCAGGGTCCGCTTTTCTGCTTCAACACCTCCATTAGGTACGGTCTTGAGTTTCCATTGTAGTCAATTTATTGGCACGCAAGACATGTCCTTACGCTATCAAGCCATACCTTTTTGAGTCTGCCGATACCCGGAGGTTGGTGGTGGTATGGCCAGAAGTTTGTTTCACACGCAGCTGTACGGTTATCGCAGAACATGACCGTACCAATGCAGGCGACTCTCCAGCAGTTTGTCTACTTTTTCACGGACATGACGACTTCTTGGGAAGGGCAGGAAGAACTACTGCTTGCATCGCTCAAGTACAGGCCAAGACTTTCTGCCATACAAAAGAACCGGTCTAATGATGAATTATAGACCTTTCCCTTTAATTTTGGGGTAACAGATGACGCCTGTCACGTCACGTCATTTTACCCACGCGGCAGCAATGCGTGGCTTGACGTCGTAATAGATAGAGGTTCGAAATCTTTATGACCGAACCCAACTCACACTTCACCTGTTAGAGTCACTGTTCACCTGTCTGCGTTAGAGGTTACAGCCTCGTAATTGTTTAAAATAGATCCGGTTTAGTAGCTAACAATCAAAAACGATTGGCGTCGCTAGTGTGCCCTACCCGTCGTCTTAAGGCATCTTATAGGGGTGCGGTAAAAAAAGAACGTCACCACAGTAGATAAATACGCAAAAGCAGTATCGACACTCCGCCATTTTGGACAAAAAGTTACCTACCGTATAGGTTTGTCCTTTTATTTTTGTAAAATATTATTCTTACCTTGGGACTACTGGTTAAAGCACCGGGCCGTAATCGCGGGGTCTTAGGTGCAACAAGGATCTGGTGCGTGTTAAATTAGAACTAATGATATTTCTTAAGAAATAAGCATAATACTTTTTTAGATTTTCGCGTTGCATTATAACTATAATGTATCAATACGGGGATTAACACGACATTTATTAAGGCGGAGTCCGCTCGTGACCATGGCTGCTGTAACGTTGCCGAAACGTTGAGCCAAATATGTGAGTACACAATGTTGTTTCACATAATAAATATCGTGTTAATCCCCTTATTGATACATTATAAGCATAATACTAGCATACAATAGGTATTGGTACACAAAGGTACATAAAATGATTCCTAAAGTTGCAAAAAGCTACGCAAAGATACATAAAATTAGACATACTTTTATAACGTTTTGTTTCGTTATTTGGAAACCACGTTAGGGTATTGGTGATGCACCCGATCGCTCGGGCCAAGACACAGTGAGGTCCCACCATCCTCCCCATATTAATCTCCATCTCCGACCCTCCAAAATGTAATGGTGATCGTAACTCGTAATTATCGAAAGAACGCTCCTTAGAAAACCACTTACCTATTCCCCCCCCTCCCTCCCTCCCCCAATCATATCACTTTAAAATCCGAAACCATTTTTTATCTACTTTTTTCTCTACCAAAATAAAGCAAGCGGCACTCAAGTAAAACCGGCAACCCTGAATTTAGTTCCTACGATTGTACTCCGATGGGACCTTAGAATCTGTGTAAAGTGTGCGTCTGTGTGCGTGCGTAATCGAGCGTTTGCGTTTGTTCGTAGTGTCCATACTGCTTGCTACATCTATATATCTACTGTGACGTCACCCAGCACATCACCCCAGTACTAACGGCTTCGCGCGGTTTATCAAATATGGCTTTCAATGAAAGGGCTCAGTCTGGTTAGGGTGCACGTCTGTGCCAAACTCAAAAAAAAAAAAGAAAATACGACATAAATGGCATGCCTCTTCTGTTAAGAAATTTTAATAATAAAATCGTTTCCTCTGAAAGGTCATCACACAGTAAGTACGCCAAATACCAATACCTAACAAAGCGACAGCTTTGGACACAACCGGGAATTACACGCTAAGATGGTGAGGAACAATACCTAACGAATAATATTTTACGCCATTTATATTTTTAACATATTCTGTAAACATGCTAGAGGCTTTTAAAAGTTCTTGGATCCATTCTAATCTTAGCTAGTGTTAATGAGGCCACACAGTTTCGCGGTACTTCAGACGGCTACGAATGAGAGAGTCCAAAAAGAAAATCACCCTTAAGACTTCCGTCTTAAGTATTTTGAAAAAGTCTGATAATAATATCCTCCAAAAGATTACGAATCTCAACAATCAGCCACGTAGTACGCAGGATATATCATAGTGCTCAAGTGTGTGCGCAAACACAAGTGCACTTTCTATTCCCTTACCCTCATATTCCGATGGAACCTACTGTGACACGACCGGAGAGGGTTCGTGCGCAGGACCAACAGCTTAACGTGCTTTCCAAGGCACGGGGGTACAAGACCGAATCGAAAACTTTGGTACAATTTTTGGCCAGGCCCGGCCAACGAACGCGGCACCTCTTGCGCAGCCGTCGTGGCGTTAAAAGTACGACCTACTAACCACTACGCTACCGAGGCAGTCAATAATAAATAGATATATAGATAGATACTCTTTATTGCACAACATACAAAACTTAAAAGCTAGGTATACAGAGATACAATGTACAATTTAGGCGGTCTTATCGCTGGGAGCGATCTCTACCAGACAACCTTCAGGTAAAGGACATTAATATCAGATAACATCACATCACACATGCATTGACTTTACCCCAGGGTAAGTACCGTAACTTATTTTATTGTTTGTACTTACAAATATTACTTGTGATTTCTTTTATTGTATGGGGAAAAAATCGTACCATAACTTGTAATGTTATGGGTATCAGAATGACACACAAATACTTTTTTATGGTAGTTGATGGACAAGCAAACGGATCACCTGATGGTAAGCGATTGCCGCCGCCCATAGACACCTTTGCAGCCACAAGTGCGCTCCGAACTCCTCCCCTTTTCCTCGAATCGGACCATATTGAAAGTAATTAGCTAATCATCTGGCATCCAGTTTACTGTGCTTCTTAAAGAAAAGAAAAAAACAATCAATCGATTAACTTTTAAAGTCAACTTATCATGACAATAAGTTATTATTTTAAGAAAAATAGAACTCGCCTAAATGCAGTTCTAACGAGCAGATGGCGTGCGCGTGGCAATAATTAGCCTACGTGAATACGCCACTCACTTGTAGTAGCTAATGGTAATCGCGAACTTTCAAGGCCGAAGTGCACCTTTTCGCTGAACGGGTTCTATTTACTCTTTTGTCTTGTCATATCATCATCATCATCATCTTATTCAAAAATGTGGTACCTATGTTTTTTTTTGCCAAATGCGGATTGCTAGTTATTTCACCATTTAATATCAAAATATCACGAAGCACACAGTAGAATTCACTTTTGTTGCCTCATATACCTACATCCCTTAGAAAAATAGTAATTTATACCAGGCCGCAGTCTATGACGGTAAATCCAGGACTGCGTTTTCCGCGCTGTGCTGCAAGTGGTAATCCTTGTAACCATCTTGAGTCCACAATCTTGGATAGTTGCAAAATATTGTACCGATCAAGAATTTCATTGGGCTAACTTAGAACAAATTTTAACTATCTTTACGCTTCTGCACATTGTTTAGTTTTCTTTAACGAAAAAATAAATGTCCACAACGTATATTTGCACTTAATTTACAATTTTTTAACAAATTTCTATATTTTTTTCTTCTTGACATGACACTGCCATTTTTTTTTTGAGTGACTGGTGACCAGACAAGTTAAAAA